>JAOQIF010000318.1:0-84693 GCA_026260285.1 Colletotrichum sansevieriae
CTATAAGAGAGGGATTACTATATTAATTTAATATTAAACTCGAATAGTTAGCTATATAAGTTAATAGTTAAGACCTCTATCTCTTTAACTTCTTTAACTTCCTTCCTTTTAGTATATAAATGCTTTTAGGAGGGAGTTTTAAGGTTAAGTCTAAGTCTTCTACCTCGTTATAAGTCTTTATAATATAAGGGAGGTCTTAGATAAGGAAAAAAGAATAGGTCGTGCTACTAGATATTATAGTCTTCCTACTAGCCTAGGGCTATAATAGGGGTTGCTAAGACTACGAGTAAGATAAGGAAAAGAGCAATATAAGCATAAATAATAATAAATAGTATAATAAGTAATTATAGGTATATTATAATATATTCTATAATAGCCGAGCTTTCTATACTATCTACTAGAAGTCTCCTACTTAAAGGATAGGCGTTAAGCCTAACCGTGGTCACGTGGAATACCACGCGATGGCCGACTATATCACCAAAAGGCGTGTGACACCTAATAGCTCCGAGAATATAGGATCGAGGATATAAGGTATTAAATAGTTAACTATAAGCTGCTAATCGTCCTATATATCTTTGCGTTTAGAGAGCCTTAACGAAACGCTTCCTATTAGTTTAAGGTATCGCAGAGTGCTATATCGAGGTCCTTCTATACTATACTTAACGCCCTCGTAGTGCTTTATAAGGAAGTAGTAGTTTAGCCGGCTAAATTATACCTCTCGCTAGATATCAAGCTTAATAATAAGAATAGCGTATTTAATAGCTGTATTATAGCAATTAATAGCATGCTTTTGCTTGCCTATATACCTATTAGTTAGTAGAGAAGATTTTTTAACTAAAAGGGAAATATCTTATAGAACGTCTTTGCTATAGTAAAGTTTAACTATAGCTTTATATATATACTCGCTAGCGCCGAGGGGAGTATAAATAATAAGACCCTCTTATCGAACGCGCTAGCGCGGTTATTTAGACCCTCCATAGGCTAATTTTATCTTACTAATACTAGTTTTAATAAGGGTAATATAGGGATTATTATACTATTCGTTAGGTAGAGATACTACCTTAGAGAGTTTATTAACTCGTAGCAGAGGCTAGAAACGAGGAAGGAGTTATATAACCTAGCTTATATAAGGCTTCGCAGCCTTATTAAGAGGGTCTTTAGGTTAGTTAAGCAGAAGTTTAAGATCATGAGGGGCAAGGCAGCAGCAGAATATAACTTTCCTATATAAGTAAAGATTATATATACTATAATAGTAGTATAGAACTTTTTAGTGAAATCTAATAGCCTGCAGGTAATTAACGCGTAGTAAGCAGCGCACCTCGAGAGGGCTAAAATAAGGGCAAGATCGTGGATTAGCGAGCACCCTGGGTATAAGATTTGCTTTAATATTACTATATAGCTATAGGAGGCATATCGATAGTATCTCGAGAGTCGTAGGTAGGGTTATAGTTATATAATTCATATATATTAATATATAGTTAGGTAATCTAGTGTTCTATAGTACTTAATAGTAGCCTCTAATACGTAGGGAAAAAAAGAGCGAAAAAAGCAGCCTACTTAGCTACCTCAAAGTTAATATTAACTTCGACCTTTTTTGCCCTCTTTAAACTGCCTATTAATATCAACCTTAATAACCTTTTTCTCTACGCCTAAAAAACCCTATTGCTAAGGTTAATATAGCTAATCCTATTACTTTATAAAAATATTAACTTATTACCCTTCTTATAGAGAGTATTAAACGCTACCGCCTTCGTTATTATATATAAGAAGAGATTAAGCATATTAGCTAGCCTATTGCTTCTAAGGTCGGGTTTGAGCAACGTCTAGTACGTATCGACTGCCCTCTGAATATCATTAGCACTAGTAGGCTACTAACTCTGCTTACTAGTGAATATTACTTATATAGCTTCTCCTATACTCTCCGCTGCTTAGATATAACTATCCCTCCTTTTATATGCTAGTAATATTGCTATAATATTCTCTAAAATAACCTAGATATTAGTAGTACTATTAATAATAGTAATCTTATCTAGATCCTATTACTAACTAGTCTACTTATAGCTATGCAAAGTCGACTCTATAACTAGTACTTATATAGCAATAGGATATACTAAGCCCGCTATAGTCGAGGCTTGCGAGAGGGGTAGGCGCGCTGCTGCTCTATTTATTAACCTTAGTATTAACTGCTCTATAGATAATACTATCTCGCGCGCTAGCTATTAATAAGGTCGGAGATCTCTTACCTCTAATATATTCTCACTAGTTACTAACTTAGAGGGCTAGATTACCTTTATTATTAACTCTATCCTAGGTAGCCTATAAACCTCTACTTATTAGTAGCCTAGGTTAATAGTATGCTACTATGCCTATCGCTCTGCTATTATTAAGATCCTACCTAATATATTATTATACCTTATGCTAGAGAGTCTTATTTATCCCTTTACCTTCCTAAAGAGGGTATAAGTATTCCTAAACTTAGCGTAGAGGTTTTTAACTATAAAGGGGTCCCTAGGGAACTCTTAGGCTAGGGTAAGTAGGACCCTCTTAGTAATAGCCTTCTCTAGCTTTAATATCTTATTAGTAGTACCTAAGTTACTAGTTAAGCATAGTTTAATATAGAAGCAGAGGAACCTATCCCTTAGTAGCCTAGTTTAATAGATCTTTTTGCTTATCTAACTTTACTATTATAACTAGGGAGGGCTAGATTAGCTAGGCGTTAGTAATAATAAAGGCCTTATAGCAGGAGGTCCCTTATCCTCTAATTTAGAATTAGTAGAAGACTTAGCTACTCGGATCTTATCTAATATCTCCTCTTATATACTAGGAGGTAGCTCGCTAAGGTACTTAAGATCACGGTCTATCTTAGAGATTATTAAGATATATAAGAATAAACTAAGAAGATATAGAAAGTAATAAATAGATATTAGATTTAGTAAATTTAGGTAGCTAGAGCTAAATATTAGTAATTCTATATTCCTCTATATATAAGGGGGTAGTAAGATATTCGTCGTTTATAGTATTAATAATACTTTGGGTTAACGGGTACCTAGCGGTAGTATATACGCTATATTAGCGCCGGCGTTGTAGCCCTTCCGAGGGGTTCTCAAAGTACGAGAATGTGGCAGATCACACCCTTAGTAAACAGACTTCCCCTTGGTCCTGATCGCCTGGAACTCTTGGCTGAAGACTAGGCACATGTCAGCGACTGCGCCGACAATAATACCGCATACGCTGTACGTATCAGTGACCTACCCGTCTACATTACGCAGTAACTCAGTCTTGGGCCCTGCCGTTGTCAGTGACGAAGTCTGTCCCGCATCTCGCACAAGGGGAGACTAGTCCTGTCCTGTTCAGACTTCCTCCACATTTCCACGCATCAACCTAACGGTCCTAACCCCTGGTCCTGGTCGTTTTTGCGACCCCTGCTCTTTCTCCAATCCTGTAAACTCATCCCGCGGGGTATGATTCCCTGGCTACGGAGGTCGCGGTTAAAAGTATTCGTATAGTCCCACTTTTTCTCATAGTACCCAATCAGAGGCTAGCTAAACATCGGCTTAACTACTAGCCCTACCCCTACTTAATTACCCCTCTATACTATAGTATCGTATATAGTTAATTTTATTACTACTAGGGTATTTATAATGAATACCTTAAGTACGGGCTCCCCTGGTTTCTATCTACGATTAATAGCTTTTTCTTATATCGAAGTAAACATGCTATAGGGTATCTCGAAGTCTCGATATAGCTAAGCAATCGATACCTAGCTTAACCCCTATAGGGTTAGGATCTTTATACGGGTGCTAAGATCCTATTCTCTCGACTTTACTAGTATTATAAATACTAGTATTATATAGTAATATTAATAATATCTTCTTATAAAGTAGGGTCCCCCCCCTTCCATAATTATATTAAAAAGAGTAGTTTAATCTAAAATAATAATATAAGCTAATTTTTAGTTAGAGTATCCTCGTTTTTTATAACTAAAGTTGCTACTAAATTAGGCAAAAGATTAATTATAGTTAAAACCACGAAAACCTACCTATACTCGCATAGCGGCAGGGCCCCCCTGATGTACGAATACTTTTGACCGCGACCTTCGTACCTGCTCTTATTTCTCCCCTCTTTTCTTTTTTTTTCTATCCTTCTCGTCACTGTCCCTCCACAGACGACGCCGCGTGGAGAGGTCCTGGCTGGAATTGTTCTTCAATCGCCAACTGGACAAACCCCCATCCATCGTGGTTATACATCGATTATTCGGGACCATTCGGGCTTGCTAGGGGGCTATCCTCGATTACCAAGCATCCTCCTTGTTTGGTATGTCTTACTCTAGTAGGTAAGGCAGTGTCGGGTAGCTCACACGGGGCCTTTCACGAGCAAATGACAGGCACACCGGCACACCCCTCTCGCCTCGCTCGGAGTCAGTCAGTCAGCCGCCAAGGGCATGTTGATTTGAGTGTGTGGTGTTGCAACCCGCGCCCATCCCCTTGTCGCCTCTTCTCCAGATAAACCAAGCGCAAAGCGGTCCTCGATCCGCCCGTCCAATCACAATCGGCTGTCGCCACGTTCTCGAAATCCCCTTCGCCCGAAAGGCTCCCAATCCTCGGTTTCGTCCTACCTTGTCATTCTGCACCTTTCCCCGTGGGGTTCAGAGCCTGAAGCAGCCACCCAAGCCGAATCATCTGCACCAACCTGCACCTGCACCTGCGCCTGCACCTCCATCAGCAGCATCTGAAGTGATCCGGATGGTGGCGCCTGATGTCGAATTTGCAAAAGCGTCCGAGTCGCTTCTTTGATTGCATCACACCTCGAGAGACCTTACTCGCTGCCTTGTTCGTCTCTCGGACAGCGCCGTCGTCGTCGTCGCCCTCCAAGTAGCCAACAGACCTGTCCATTCCATTCCAATTCACCTCAACTCGGGTCGTATCCTAGCCTAGACTAGGTGTTTTTTTCCCAGCATCCCGTCGCATCATCGCGGATCTTTTGAGGTGAGTTTTGCGTTGCCTCGCCGAGCAGTCTGCGGCCCGCGCTTTTCATCTTCGTGCTTATCATGTTCATATCATGATCTATCTCATCGGCACAAACAGCCAGAAACAAAGCTTGACGCTGACCGTTTCCAGCCACTTTGATCCTCCACGTTTGTATACGCCTACGCGAGGCGCTACTCTCCTTGGTAATCATTCCGCACTAGCAACCCGTCGCCGCCGCCGCCCGCGTCCAATTTGTACTTCCAGCGGCCGCACGAACGAAGTCGCTGGTTTGAGGTATTCGGTAGGTGGCATTCTTCTTTCTCTCCCCTGTCCTGATACCTTTATCCAGAGGAAAAGTCTCAGCACGAAACCTTTCAATCCACCTACCATCTTGCGTCGGTCCTGCGGAAGCGATTTTCACAAGCTCCCCAGGCCAGACCCAGCCAGCAAAGCCCAATCTCCCCTTTTTTCCATGCCCATCCCATCCGTTCATTCCCCGTCTCTAGTCTTCCGTCAGCCCAATCAGGCGCGTGCTTCCGGTCTTGAGACACCACTTTTCAGCCCCAGGACTGTTGCACATGTGAAAGGCGTGCCTCGAGAAAATACCCAGGGACCCCGGATCAACCGTCCACAAGCCCGTCCCCGTCTGGTCGTGGGGGGTTCCACTTGATACCATCTATTGTACTCTTGTTACTGTCTTCGCCATCTCATCTGAATCTTTCTCGGCATCCTAGTGGCTGTCTGCCTGTCGCCTACACGCTCCTCGTCGGTCTCTCCTCCGGCTTCCTTAGGCCCGTAGATATATTCCCAGCTCCATCCACGTCGTAACCGAGTCGTCCCCTCTTCTCAGGTCCCCTTCCAACTCTGCCCGCAGTTGCCCAGATGTCGTAGCGTCGTCTACTGTAATGCCATCTTATTTCCTGCAAGACTGTCACTACTTCTACCGCACGGCGCTGCGCGGATTAAACATCAGCACCAACGTCTCGCCTCTCTACGCCTAAAGAGGTCCAAGCCTTCACTGACAAATATGCCCACTCAAGTTCGAATCTTTTCGCGACCCAGGCCTCTCGGCGAGACCCTTGACAAGACCATCAACACACCCTCGATCCCTCGTACTATTACTGAAAGTGCAGACCTTCGGAAACAAATTGAGCTGCCGAAGAAGCGAGCGAGTGACCACGACGGCAGCTCTAGCTCTATGGCTGTGTACAAGGAGAAGTCTGTCGAAGGCGGCGTCACCTTTGCTGGCCAAGACACTTTGAAGCATCTTCCCATTCCAGAACTCGAGGCTTCCTGTGAGAAGTACCTGGCAGCCTTGAAGCCTCTGCAGTCGCCACGAGAACACGCCGATACCAAGCAAGCCGTTCAGGAGTTTTTGAAGCGTGATGGACCGCAGCTTCAGGAGAAGCTCAAGGCTTATGCTGTTGACAAATCCAGCTACATAGAGCAATTTTGTGAGTTTTACAGGCTTGGTATCCGTCGACATTGCTGACCTGTGAAGGGTATGATTCATACTTGAACTTTGATAATCCGGTTGTCCTCAACCTGAACCCCTTTTTTCTCCTGGAAGATGACCCAACCCCTGCACGAAACAACCAGGTGACTCGTGCGGCATCGCTCGTGGTATCAGCCTTGGAATTTGTTCGGGCGGTCCGGAAGGAGGAGCTCCCTCCCGACAACATCAAGGGCCAGCCTCTCTGCATGTACCAGTATTCCAGACTCTTCGGCACTGCGCGAGTTCCGACCGAGAATGGCTGTCAAATCGAGCAAGACCCTGAGTCTAGACACATTGTCATCATGTGCCATGGTCAATTCTATTGGTTCGATGTCCTAGACAGCAATAATGACCTCATCATGTCGGAGAAGGATGTCTCGATCAACCTACAAACCATCATTGACGACGCTGCACAAATTCCAATCCAGGACGCGGCGAAAGGCGCACTCGGCGTTTTGAGCACGGAAAACCGCAAGATTTGGTCAGGACTGAGAGACGTCTTGACGAGGGAAGAAGGCTCCAACAACGCCGACTGCTTGGGCATCGTCGACTCGGCTCTGTTCGTCCTGTGTCTTGACTACACTGAACCTGCAGATGCCGACGCGCTTTGCGGCAACATGCTCTGCGGTACCAGTCTTGTTGAGAAGGGTGTGCAGGTCGGAACTTGCACAAACAGGTGGTACGACAAGCTCCAGATCATTGTCTGCAAGAACGGCAGCGCCGGCATCAACTTCGAGCACACTGGTGTGGATGGCCATACCGTCCTGAGGTTTGCCAGTGACGTATATACGGACACGATCCTGAGGTTTGCGAGAACGATAAATGGCCAGGCCCCGACCTTATGGGCCACCACGAGCCCCGACCCAGCAAAGCGCGATCCGGACAGTTTCGGCGAAGTTAGCACTACACCTCACAAGTTGGAGTGGGATCTGACTCCGGAACTCAGCATAGCTGTACGATTCGCCGAGTCAAGGCTTGCCGACCTCATCGAGCAGAACGAGTTCAAGACGTTGGACTTCAAGCACTACGGCAAGAACTTCATGACGTCCATGGGTTTCTCACCCGATGCGTTTGTGCAGATGGCGTTCCAGGCAGCATACTATGGCCTGTACGGCCGTGTAGAGTGTACTTATGAACCTGCCATGACCAAAATCTACTTACACGGCCGCACCGAGGCTGTTCGCAGCGTCTCTGACGAGTCGGTAGACTTCGTTCAGACTTTCTGGGCTGACAACCCAGCCGAGCACAAGGTCGAGGCTCTCCGAAAGGCGTGCCAACGGCACACGAACACAACGAGAGAATGTGCAAAGGCGCAGGGTTGTGACCGCCACCTTTACGCTCTCTTCTGCACTTGGCAACGCTCCATTGATGACGAGATGCTCAGCGGAGTCAGCTCCAACGGCTACTCCAGCCCTGTTGACGGGTACTCGGAACGTGATGCAAGCTCTGCTGTCGGCAGCCCTGGGCGTGACTCGGTGCTTTCCAGCGGCGTCGAGGTACAGTCGTCCCCAGGCCGCGCACGAGGCGACAGCACCAACTCACGCAACGGCAACAGCCAGGCCTCCATGCCACAGATCTTCGCCGACGGCGGTTGGGATAAGCTGAACAACACCATTCTGTCAACGTCCAACTGCGGCAACCCATCTCTGAGACAATTCGGATTCGGACCCACGTCGGGTGATGGATTCGGCATCGGGTACATCATCAAGGACGAGGGTATCTCCATCTGCGCGTCGAGCAAGCATCGTCAGACTAAGCGATTCATGGACACTCTCGAGAGCTATCTCCTGGAAGTCAGACGCATCCTCCGGATCACTTCCCGTCGCGGCCTGGGCAGCAAGCAGACTCGCGCGCGCGAGCTCGACCAGCCGCGTCCCAAGCCTGTCAAGGGGATCAAGTCCCGTGGCCGTCTCATCACTGCCCACGATGCCATCAGGCCTTCCATCGCGAGATCTTCCACGGGAACGCAATCGCCAACAGAGGAAAGCGTCACGCTTAGCGAGGATGATGAAATTGGCGGATGTAAGTTTCTCCAAGGCCACAGCATAGCACACCCCCCACCCCCCGGAGTTGCTAACATCGTTCGACAGACGGCTTCTTCGACGCTGGAATGCTCCTCCAAGCTCTCAAGGCGCGAGGAGAAAACCTTGACAATGGGGAAACCAAGCCTTCCGAGCGCGCGGCTGTCCAGGCCCGCCGCAGGGAGATTGGGAAGAAGCTGCGGTTGATTGACTACTGAGTAGAAGTTCACCGCTCTGATTTACTAGGTGCAGGCCTAAAGCGGACGAGATGAGTGTTGTACGACGACAACGTTTGAGTTTGACCGGTATTCGGGTTACTCCGCATGCTGTGACACGGGTCGAGTTTGCCAAAGGGGATGATGTTGAGCAGCAGCCCTTGTTTTTCTTTCTTGGAAATATACCCTCCGGTTGAGACTGATTAAATTCTCGCTCTTCTACGACGATCTTGTGACGACGTGGTCTGTCTTGAATGCTGTGTTGATGTTCTTGTTTCAAGCGTTGGCCTTGAGAAACTCTTCGCCGCGCCCAGTTCGCGCCATGTTTGTCGTCAGACAGGTCTGCCCCAAAATATATATATTTTTTTTTGGTGGTTGGTTTTTTGTGTGGGTGGGTGTGACGGAACCTCCCCTCACCTACTTTCTTCGCCGCCGTTCTGATTACCTCTGTGCGAGTCTTTCACTCTGGCGAACCACGTCTTTTTCGCCGAAAAACGTGTCTCCAGATCCCAAGACGGGATACATTTTACCTGAGATATTTTTTTCTGGGATAGAATCACAGTGCTTGAATTTGAAAAAGTAGCCATTCGTGTTCAATAATCAAAAATTCAGTCATTATACGTCGTTTTGTTTCAAAGTCTGGTGATTTATCCGTCTTTTCCCCGGCACAGCGATGCAATTCCTTAATGTCTGAAACAGGAAGCGAGCGAAGGGAGGTCTTAAGATATACCAGAAGATTATAATCGTCACCATCACACTAGCCGCAGCCCTCAAATCACCCGTGAAGACAAAGACACCACTGCTTCAGGCAAGTTCATGCATCTGGCCCCTGTGCCCATCGTTTGCAGCCGGCGCCTCGTGTATAGTTGGTTGCGGCTGAGCAAACTGCGGCTGCTGAGGCTGATGGTGTTGATACCCTGGAGCAGTAGTCTGCGTGCTGTGTCGATGCTCTGTAGTCTGCGATACCGCGCCCGGGCTCGTCGTCTCTGCGCGGTCAGGCACCATGTTGCCGGCGACGAAGTAGCTGGGCTGCTGGTAGCCGCCCTGAGGAGGAGGCGTGCCGCCGAAGCTCTGGGAATATCCGCTCGGTGCGAACTTGGGGTCGTACACGGATTGGGTGTGGGTCGTGGCGGCGTACTGAGTGGGAGAAGCGTGAGGTGGATAGCCGCCCTGGGCCAACGGAGGCTGCTGGTTGATGACCGCCTGCTGAGGTTGAGCGGGTTGCTTCTTCTTGCGGAGGATGAGGAATATTCCTAGACCGACTAGGGCGACCACTGCGAGACCCCCGACAACGCCTCCGACAATCGCGCCGACAGGAGTGGATGACTTGTTCCTGGTGTCGTTGCCATTGTCGCCATTATTGTTGTTACCATCATCGTTATCCGCAGGATCTGTGGCGACTGGATCCTCGGGGGAACCTGTTCCGGTAGCGGTGGACCTGCCGGATGCGCTTGGGGCTCGGATACTCGAGGAGGCATCGGCCGTTAGTGCGAGAGGAGACCAGAAACGTGCCGTCTGCCCCTGGAAGGTTGTTGTCGCAGCTTGCGCAGTTGAGATTTCGAGGGAGTTGCACCAGTAGTCGAAGACGCTGCCAGAAAACGAGATGGTATTGCAGAATGGCCTCGCCGTATTCGTGCTGTGTTTACTGTTAGCTTCGAAGAGTGATAAGATACGAATGCCAGTCATACCACTTGAGAGTGAACTTGTCAACCATGCAGCCGCCGTCGCAAAGGCTCGAGGAAGACACCTGCTTATTGTCGTAGCAGGTACGGTGTGCTCCACAGGCATCTGCATTGCAGCAGGCAACGAACCCGTTGATTCGGGATGTAGAGGTGAAGAAGATGCAGGTGGCAGCGTTTCCGCAAGTGTAAGCTGCGCCGGCACGGCCAGAGATGTAACCGCAGGTGTTGTCTGGAGCAACGAGTACTGTTGTTCCAGCTGATGTCTGCCGCCTCCTCAGATCCGCATACGCGGGCGCCTTGGTTGGCTTGGGGCTGAGTTGATCGAAGGGGAAGTTGAAAGTGGTTGTGGCCTCGGGCACGGCATGGACTTTGGCATCAAGGAGACCTACGAGAACCGCCAGGCCGGCGATAGATCGAATCGAGGCCACCATCATGGCTAGGTTGTAATTACGTAGGATCAAGCAGGCGAGTAGCGATCAGCTTGGAGAAACGCCAAGGTACAGCTCAAGGGAGACCAAACAAGACAGGAGCAAGGAGACGGGCTCGCAGAGCTGGGAGACTGTGCACCATTATAACTTGGTAGTCCTTGTGTTCCGCCATCATACACGGATTTGTCTGTTGTCGCACTCTACAGATTCAGGGCGCTCGCGCCGAGTACGAGCTGTACTGATAGAAGCAATTGGGGTTGAGCCCCGACGGTGACGGTTGGTGCTTCGTCGGCTTCGACAGTAAATCGCGAGGTGCTCAGGCTTAAGCTAGCCTTATTCGACTCTTAGTCGAAGAGCCTGGCTTGGAGGAAATCGACTAATGAGGCATCCAGGGTTCAGCCCGACCAATTGCGACTTTGTCGGCCCCTTGTGGCTTGCAGGAGCTGAAAACAGAGAGTCTTGTTAGTGCAATCCAAGTAGGCAAGGGTTGAGAGCCACTGGGCAGATGTTTCTTCAGCGTTGATGCCGACAAGGCGGGATTCACGCAGAGATTTGAGACGGGACGATATAGAGAGATTGCAAGTAGTGTCGGGCATGTCGCGAGCGCTGACAACGACAATCGAATCCTTCTTGGGACCGACGAGACGATGAGCGACGAACCATGTTGTTGTAAGTCGCATCTCCCAAGATTAGCGGCTGATCGGTACGCGTCCGGTGTGTGAGCTGCCGCACTGGAACCAACCACGAGTAGTGTGGACGAGAGCATTTCCACAAGGCAGATACCAGCCTCGGATGCGAGCTTGAGCTTTCTTCTTTTGACTTCGGTTCAAAATCAGACCACGTCCTGAATGCTGGCTGCGGGCTGTCGACCATCTATCATTTCAGGGCATTGATTCGGAGAGACAGGTCGATCAACGTTTCGATCTCCCCCCTCTCGGGCTTCAACGTGGACATTGAAAACGGCCGGGGCCCTGAGCGGCAGGCTGATATGTCTAAAGGTCCCATGGCGTTTCGAGGCTCTTTTGGCATGCAATTATGGGAAGTTTGACAAGACTCGCCTTTCGACGCAGAGGCAGAGGGCGGCTGCCGGATTACATAATTAGACGATTACCCACTTAATTCCCGTCCCCCTGGAACATGGAACCTGACGGAGCTTGATCGGTCCTTCCGATTTCAGTACGGAACGCCTGCAATTACCTTATTTACCTCACGCTGAGGCAACATTCGCGTGTTGAATGGGGGCTACGGTACGCTACGGTACGGACAGAAAACGAGTTCCCGCGTCTTGCAGAGGCACCTCGTTCAGTTGATCTGCCTTGACGTGCACTCTCATCAGGGCGCGCGCTGGGCAGACAGTATAGTGTGGATGTTTGCGTGCACTTCCCCTGCCAGTTTGCCAACGAGACGCGATTCCAAGCTGCAGATCGCTCGTTCAAATTCGTCCCTCCCACAAACCCTGGCTCATCCTCAGCGAAACCGGCAGAAGAGCAGACTTGATTGCACGGCACAAAGGATATCATGCACATCTATTGCCAATCCACTCGCCGCATGTCATGACAGATCTGCTCCAGCTTCTGCCAGACTTTCCCGTCAGGCAGTTTGCCGGGCTAGTACAAACCCTAGAACGACACCAGGTCTCTACTACCGAGCTTCTTACGTTAGATGTTGTCGACATAGGTAAGCGCACTCAGCTGCCGCTCCTTGATGTAAAGAGGCTATGTGCTGCAGTCGTCGACGCTCTTCATCGCGACTTCGGTCCATCACATTCAGAGTCAGAGGCTGAGAACAAAGCACCGCTCAGAAGTTCCCTCGCAGACCTGGAAAATCAATGGTCTACCATCAGCACACTCGACGATGACCTAGATCGAGCATTGGGTGGAGGCGTTCCGACAGGTTATGTGACTGAAATCACGGGCGAGAGTGGTGTCGGGAAAACGCAGTTCTTGTTGTCGATGCTGCTGGCCGTGCAATTGCCGCCTCCATATGGACTGGGTCGTCCGGCCTTGTACATCACAACAGAGGCCCAGCTTTCCACAAAACGGCTTTCACAGATCCTCTCAGCGAACCCCCGGTTCGCCAACCTTTCGCCAGAAGAGCGGCCATCCTTCGACGCCATCTCGAGCACCTCCACGCCCGACCTCGAGTCGCAAGAGCACATTCTTCAGTTCCAGGTTCCGGTAGAGGTGGAGCGACACAACATCGGACTCATCGTGTTGGATTCGGTGGCCTCCAACTACCGCGCTGAGTTCGAGCGAGGCGCTGTTAGCAATCAGGGATCAAACATGGGAGCGCGCAGCAACGAGCTGACACGGCTGGGAGCCATGCTTAGGGAGCTAGCTCAGAAATATGATCTGGCTGTTGTTGTGTCCAATCAGGTTGCAGACCGGTTTTCTAGCCCAGTGGCAGTATACAGGATGCCACCTCCCAGCAATCTCGTAGGGTTTACGCAAGAGAGTCCTTTGGCATCGAGAAGTAGAGGTCCGCCGCCGACCTTCTCTCCGTCGGCCGTCGAGCCGACTTCATCCATGGCTGAGCAGCTGCGTTCTAGCATGCCCGAGCCTCCAGGCCTGGACCAGGACGATGCCGGGCCTCCAGCGCACCCTGCGCTGACACTGGATCATCAGCAGCGATGGTTCACAGGATGGGGTGATGATCCGTTGGCCGATCTTGGGCTGAAGACGCCTAGTCTAGGGTTGGTGTGGTCCACTCAGATCGCATGCCGCATTGCTCTTTTCAAGAAGCCCGTTTACGGCGTTCATAGGCATGTGGACGATGAAAATGAGGACGGAGGGATGCCAGCGCTCAAGAACTGGCGGCGGTGGATGAAGATTGTCTTCGCTCCGCATGCCAAGGCGGCAGGACAAGGATTGGACGGTGCGGTCGAGTTTGCGGTGACTATGGCCGGGTTAAAGGCAGTCACCAAGAAGGCGGCCGACGGCGGTTGAGCCATCTCTAGAGAGTCAGAGATTCATACAAGTTTAGCGGGCCGCACAGATACTCGTCACCAAACAGGGTCTTTCGCCGGCTGCGAAGGCGCTTAGTACGTCGTGGAGGTTACAATGGTCGCCCTAGGTTTCTTGAAGCTGGCTGCAGTTGAGAATACGCAGGCTGTTGCTAGGTACCGAGACTAGAACAGAAAGATGTTCAGTTATCCAGACAATGAATGATATATGTACGATGTCTGTAACGGCAGTTAAAAGCTCAGCCCACATCAGTTTGGTACAGGCACAGAGAAGATATTGGCGATCTTGGCAGCTCCACATGAACCACGGAGGATTGGTGGGGTTCTCTGAATCAGGAAGCATTCATTACTTGGTGCGTAAAGACTGGAAATGGTGGAAATGTATAATGGCAAACAATGTGCATGACATGAACCAGTTTTCGAAACAGAAATGCGTACATAGTGTCCAACAATGAGTGACGATTCTTAGAGAGACATGCACAAACACATACACGATTCTATGTGCTCTGAAAGACGTGTTTCAAACAACATGAAAGTACTTAGGCCTGGAACTGGAGATTAAGGACTGCAGGAACTCGGCGCGACCCCAGCCCAAGTGCAGCAGGTCCTGGCTCATCCAGCGTCGCGGTACAGCACCAGCAAAGGTGGAGCAAGACCTTCTCATAGCCACGTGATATAACACGTGCCGTCCGCCTTAGAGGTAAAGCCTTTAATTCGTTGATGACATCTGAGTGAGGCAAGGGTGGATCCGTTTGCTCCTGCGTCTGTCGGCTGGGGGGGTTGAGGAGGGGGCTGCACTGGAACATTGAACACTGTCCACAGGACTGACTCCTACCTGGGCACACGGAGCACTACTAAGGTACTAGGCAGTGATCAGAGGCTGGTACACGGCACCTTACTGGACACTAGAAGCCTTGACGTAGCGGCCTGCCTCACTCCGTCCGACTCCTACCTCACTTGACCGGCTTTGTTGCTCTCAACACCTCATCAAGACACCTCCAGAAACCATCGTCTTCCACCACTCCGCCAACGCCCATTTGATCGCCCACGGTGCTTTCATACACTACACTTCTCGATCTTCACCATCCTTCGCTTCTCGCACGCTTATCACAATGAACCCCGAGTAGTACGTCTTCTCCTGCACCTACTTGCGAACCACCATCGAAGTCTTTTTAGGCCGACGTCAAGCTGACTTCTTACTCCCGCAGAGTCCCCTCATCCATCCTCGATACCTGGCACTTCCGTCCCTTCCGCGCGAAAATTTGACGCCGATGGTGACCGTCATATCAGCAACGACAACACTAACCTCGCTGGCAGGTACGATTACCTCTTCAAGCTTCTCCTCATCGGTGACTCCGGTGTTGGAAAGTCTTGCTTGCTTTTGCGATTTGCCGACGACACCTACACGGAATCCTACATCTCCACCATCGGTGTCGACTTCGTATGCTCTACCACCGACTGTTCACCGACCGCCTGTTTGCTGACGATGGACAATAGAAAATCCGCACGATAGAGCTCGATGGAAAGACGGTGAAGCTGCAGATCGTGAGTCCAACTTCGTTGCCGATATGCTTGTCATAGCCGCGTTGAATCAAAATTGACTCGAATCTGCGATCATAGTGGGATACTGCTGGCCAGGAGCGTTTCCGCACCATCACCTCCTCCTACTACCGCGGTGCCCACGGCATCTGCGTTGTCTACGATGTCACCGATATGGACTCCTTCAACAACGTGAAGCAGTGGCTGCAGGAGATCGACAGATACGCTACCGAGGGCGTTAACAAGCTGCTCGTCGGCAACAAGAGCGATATGTCCGACAAGAAGGTTGTCGAGTACACCGTTGCCAAGGTATGCTTTCACTTTCTAGCCTCGCGAATATCACCCGTTTTAAGATATGTTCGCTAAAAAAAAATAGGAGTTCGCCGACAGCTTGGGCATTCCTTTCCTCGAGACGTCTGCCAAGAATGCCAGTAATGTTGAACAGGCCTTCTTGACCATGGCTCGTCAGATCAAGGAGCGCATGGGCAGCACGACCGCGAACAACACGAAACCCAGCGTGCAAGTCGGGCCTGGTCACGGCGTCTCCTCGAACTCCGGCGGCGGATGCTGCTAAACGTGTCGAACCCAGCTATTTTCGAAGCCTGCTCTCCTTACCTTTGTTCTATGGCATTCACGAATTTTCTCGGCGGAGGGGAGACAGCTGGGCAGATGGGCGAGGGAGGACTACGCAACCTACAAAGGTGTTAGGAATCAGGTTCGGCTCAGACCAGGCTGTACTGCTTGCTTTTTTCTCTCCTACGCCGCTGCTGTTTTCATACTTCTACGCATAGATGAGTGTTGATTTGGGTTGCTCCAGCTTTTTTTGGCACGCCGCACTTGCACTCTACAGAAAGATACCTCTGTAATGGGACCACAACGTTGCTTATGGCAAGAATGCAGAACAGTCTCCAGGCGCGTATGCATTCGACAGTCCTGCGTTTGGTCTCTTTCGGCAGAGGGTACTCCTGGGGATGCTGAAGGGACTGGGCAGGAAAACAGGGGCTCCGAGGCTACCTCTACGTGTGTATGTGTAAGCTGTGCTTCCCGCTGGCGCAATGTGCGTACTTTGCAACCAAACATCGAAGTCGTTGGGGAGAGGGGCACTGGGTCACCGAAGCGGACTATCAGGGGAGGGATGCTTCTGGCGGGAATTCATGTCTTTTTCTTCTGGCACCCTTTGGTGTTCTCCCTCGTCCACGTCTTCTATGGCGGCTACTGTTGCTTTCTCTGGTAGATAGGGTCGAAGTAATGGGCAAGTAATCTCCTTTTTTGAAACTGTAGATACTACCGTCTCACGTCAAAACCCCGTGGGCATCTACGATGAGGACGTCACGTCTTACGCCAACTAGACAGAGCGCCCCCCAATCCTCTCATCGCAACACCCTTCCTTCCAGGCCTTCGTCGGCTCCCTAAGTCAGTTGTTATATGTCTGACGTCCTACCAGAACCGCATCGTCGGGCGCAGGCTCACGTGGGTCAAGAGTTTGGGATTAGGGAAAAAGGAACTCCGCCACCCGCGGCATTCCACATACTCCGTGGGGACCACATGACCCTGCGCGGTCACATGCGTCGCCTGGATCGCATCCGATATCCACTCCAGGGAAGACTAGGCAATGGCGCGCTCTATTTGATGTAGATACGAGGACCTTCCCTTCGAAAGAAAATGCTTACTTGATATTCTTACTGAGGCATTTCTGATCTCAGACTCCCGCCCTTTCAGCCCAACCCGATGCCCATGTTGACAACTTGCTCTAGGTTCCGTCAGATGCTTCTTACGATCTCAGTTGCCACGGAGCTATTGTATCGCAGGCGCATCGATCGGGTGGGATCGACAGAGGAGAGCAGTCTCTCCCACTTCTCTTTTTCTCATTCTTCCGGGAAGTGGAACGACGGGAAGATTGGCGTCGTCTCAGTGGCTCTCCCGAAATATTGGCCGATTTTTTCCCCTCCGAGTTAAGAAAGCAGTCATTTATGAGATAGCGGCCCGATAAGAATGCACCGCCTCCGAAAAGAAAAGTGAGGCCAATATCAGGGGACGATTATTTGGGCTGCGTTGAACGCAGCATATATGACAGCAGCTGACCTAAATCCATGAGGTCGTTTGCCACGCGGCAGGATCACTCAGGGAAGGCATTATCCTCGACGGCGAGCCGCGCTTTCCCGTACATTCAAGAATGCGCAACACCGCTGGTGAAGGTGCTGAGGGAATGAAAACTGTACGCGTAGGGGACTTCGGTGATCCTGCATAACTCCCTCCAGTGCTGACTGGCTTTTGGGACGGTTTGTGGTTGTTATTTTGGGCAAGATCCTACGTCCCTAGTACATATCCATTGCCATGGCTGAAACGGCCGCTGACTACAGCATCAGAGTTGTGCGTACGGAGTGCTTTTGAGCATTTGGATTCACTATTTGATTTTCATCTGGTGAATATACCTCCTGCATGCACAGATGTTGGTACATCTTCCGCGTACTCTTTTTTCTTTCTCGAGTAAAAGATCATTTTTTCAACGTCGTTTCTTTTTCTGTCTACGGGATGCCTATCCCTGGGTATTATTCATAGAGCACTCGCATCACGCAAGTCGCTTCGAAAAGGCCAAATGGAGCAAATAGAAATCCCCTTTCTTTTGCAAAGAGCAGCAGCCTCTCAATGGCAAATGACATCACCTTCATCCTCGGTTCCTTCCGTGCCCTCCTACATTCCCAAGTCTCCGCCTTCGCCTTGCTGACTTCGACAAATGAGAATGCCCTCAAGCTCGTACGGACAAAAGCGATCGAGGAGAGTCTGTGATGTCAGGCCACCTGCAAACTAAATTGGTTGTGAACAGGGAGGAAGTTGCTCAAGCAAGACCAAGGAACTTGAGTGCCTTGCGGCTGTTCCCCTTATTGCGAGCTTGTGGGGTTTTCTTCATGAACATGGGCATCAGACGTCTTTCCTCGAGGTCTAGATCGCTCTCGTAGTCCACATCGACAGTAAAGACGGATGCGCCGTCACCCAAGATTTTCTTGTCTCCTCTCCGAAATTGTCCTCGTCGTGTCTTGATGGTGTCCGCAATGGATGACGGTCTACCCGAAGTCTTGACCGAACCCGATCTCTTTCCGACAGTCCTCCTTATACTGGAAGATGGAGGAGACATTGGAGGGCTGACATGGTGGTTGGATTGAGGGAATGGTGAGTTCTTGCCCGACAGGTCCTTGTCGTTTTCGGGAAGGTAGAATTTGGACACATGGATAAGAAGCTTGCAAACGGTCGACACGAATGTGGCAATCTCGGTTTCGGTGGCCTTTGATGTCAGAAGAAAGTTGGCCTTCGAGACGGCCTTCCCGTCTCGTGAGGACGACGAGACGACGGTTGATGAGCCCTTCGAGTGGAGAGACCTCGAGCTAGAAGCCAGGTCGCTCTTTTTGGAGATGCGTTCGACTGAGCCTCCACGAACATGTGTAAAAGGAAGCGGCTCTTTGGCATCCGCGTCGATAACTTGCGCAACTTTCATCAGGTCGACGCCGACGAGCTTCTGTAAGGCGAGTACGGTGGCCAAATGGTCCGGGGGGTAGTCTAGGAGAAGGAAGCGAACCTCGGGATGTGTCGCGAAGTAAGTCTCAACATGAGGGATGATGAGAGTGGCCAGTAGATAGGAATTCGTGAAAGGATTGTCGTGGGTCTGATTGGCCAAGGGCTGCGCGGTAAACGATTGCATAGCATTTGCAATGAGATACCTGAATAGGGGTTAGCATAAATATTCATAACGCACCGAAATGTACTCACCTGAAGTCCAGCTTTCCAGTGCGAGAGATGCCGCTGGACTTCGTTCCGAGCTTCTCGAGTTGATAGGTAATCGAGGATACGAACGTCTTCTTGACCCCCTTTTGCGAACCAATGGCAAGGATTTGATCAATACAGTGAGTGTTTTTTCTCGGACTGCCACCAGCTTCCACGTCGCGGAAAATTGGTTTCCACAGCCCATCCATTTCAGGGAGCAAAGGGAAGTTGAACTGTGAAAAACCCCTCGCCTTTGGAGGGAAGTAAATATTGAGAACGGACCGCAGTGAATTCTGCATCGCGACCGCAGTTTGGCATTGCGTGGTGTTGAAGTCGTGGAACTTATCCTCTCTCTCCGAACACGTAGGCGGCGGTGTGTGGGCCGGCGTCGGCAGAGTTGAAGTCGTCACTTTGGTAGATACAGGGTAGGACTGCTTCGATGTGAGGCCAGGGCCCTGGTAAGAGAAGGGATCGTATTCGTCGACATGAGTTGATCTCGCAGGTGTGAACCCAGTTACTTGAGAATCCTCAGTTTGCCAGATCGGCGTCTGTGGTGTCAAACCGTATCCTTCTGTGATTGAGGCGCTGGAAGAAGGCAGGCCAACCGGATATATGCCATCTTTGAAAGCTCTAATCATGTACTCCAGTATGGGATCAGGGCTATCGTCTTTGAAGTGAATCACGAGATCTTCTGAAAACGGCAGTACGGGCTGGAAAGACGACTCCTTGGTCACGATATCTTCCGCATCAGTTCCTCTGTCAATGTAGCTTGGGTTGGTGAAATTTATCTCCCCAGCTTCCTTGGGGCTGGGGGGAGGCGGCGGCAAAGTCTTATTCAGCCGAACTGGCCTCACGTAGACGGCACGAGGCGCTCCCAACAATCTTGCTTTGCTCTTGCGTCGTTCGGCGTCCTCGATGAGCTTAACAACCGACGATCGCCGACGTTCCGAGCCCTTCCTCTTAGCGGCAGTGCTTTCCTTTGACTTCAGCCTCATCAGAGTGTCTCTGTATCGTGAGTTGCTCCGGGTGAGATGAAGCCGGTCTGCCGACTGGGACCTAGGGAGAGATCTTGCAGATGAGGTCGATTTCATCCGAACAATGGAAGCTTGCTCAATGACGATGGGTTCTGTTGAGCGAATGCTGAAAACATCAGATCGCGGGGACGCCACAACGAGGAAACCAGGAGGGTTGGGCGGTGGAAGGACTGCGTTGGGTAGATCGTATGCTTCGCCGATGCAGCTTGGAGAGCGAGGAGGAGCTGGTGGTGCTGAATTGTTGTCCAAGTCGAAACCAAGATCCGCGAATTTCTCAAGGTCATCGAAGTTTGTGATAGCCAATCTCGGTGCTGATCTGCGTGTCTGAATTGTGTCGGTCTGGGGTCCTCCCTCGCCCGTGCTTTCTTCGTCAGGTTGTTGACCAAACACGTAGAAAGGCGCAGTATCGCCGAATCTGTCAGCGAAACTGTACATTGGAAGGCTCATACTCCGTGGCCGGCTGACGGTGAGGTCGATGTCGCTGCTTGGCTGAAGGTTTTCGGTCTCTCGGTCCAGGGCGTCGGCGGCTCGCATGGCTCGTGTGAAGGGATCATCGGCAACATCCTCGGAAGTGTCCAGCACGAAACCTCTGGAGGCAGCAGGATGGGCATCCAGTCCTGCAACACCTCCTTTCACAATTTCGTTGAAGATGGCCTCGGCCTTGGAGATGTCGCCGTCGGTCTCGTTCCGGGAGATGGCTCGGATACAGACCGTTTGCGCGCTTGGCGTGCCACCGTTCATGAAAACCAATCTATTGCGCTTGGGAGTAGATTCCCTGAGGAAAACCATTGCAGCTTCCCTCCTCTTGGCGACGGCATTGTGGACTCTCCTGACAAATTTGCGCGAGTCGAAAGGTTGATCCGGGCTTTCAGGCTCTAGAAACTCCTTGACGCTTGGTAGGATAGCAATTTGTGATGATGTAGGCAGCAAGCGCAGTTGGGTCGAGACGAGGTCGACAGGACCCTCGAAGGCCACGAGGCCACCGTGATATTCGGCAGACTCGGGCATCGGGAAGGAGTTCTAAGAGCTTGTGGAGGGAGTGTCGAGATGGTTGGCGAATGGTGGCTGGGCCAATTTCCAGAAGGGAAAGTTCGAATGGGAATTCAAGTGTGCGTGAAATGGGAGAAAGTTACAGGCTGTTGTTGACGAAGACGGCAAACTGAAAAAGAATGGAAATTGGATTATCGAAGAGAAGGCAGGCACGGTGACTTGCAACCAGTTGCAAATGCCCGGCACTTTGGTGTCGTATACTTAACTGTGATAACAGCCCAGGGAAACGAAAGCGGTGCTCGAAGATGAAGAAGCTCGACGGTCATCTGATCTGAGAGAATAGATGAGAAGCAGTACATGGAGCAAAAGAATGAGAAATCGAGTTGAACGGCCACCCGCACAAGCCAAAGAGGAGTGGCTTGGTCTAGCGACTAGATGGTCCTGATTTAGGCGACACAAGGAGAGGATTTGAACAAATAGTTGGCGTATTCGGGCTGCGCCCCAGGCCGCTAGATTGGTAACGACGAGGCGGCTGCCGAGGGAAAGGGGGGGGGGAGGAGCAAAGATGATACATAGAAGGATGTCGAGCTAATGGACGGTATCGCTTGTTTGGTAAACAGAAGTATGGCGGCGCGTGGCATCGTTCTTGTCCGAGCAAGGAAAGCCAACAAGAGAAAGTCATGGCGTGTTAAGACACGACCGAAGGCGGATAGCCGCAGGAGATGGGCAATTTCTCAGCTTAACAGCAGTGAATGCTTGCCAAATTAAACGACAACCTTGCTGGTATAGCATACGGAAATGGTAAATTTAGAGTAATTCCATTTGTTGTAGTGCAGTAAGAGTTCACGAGAAACAAATCCGACACGACAAGTCGCACAGGAAAGCGGGCGAATATACCCACTTTGTCGGGTTTGCGTCAGTCAAGGCTACTAAAGAAGCTAAAATAAAACGCGCGCCAGCAAGATCAAGATATGCTGTTTGAACTTCTCAACTACCTACCTGTTACATCAAATAGCAGGTAGCTTTCGGAAACAGTCGAGGAAGCTGTTGGCTGACTGGTGTCAGTCAGGACATGGGTGTTTGGACGAAAGCTTCGGAATAAGACGTCGACAGGGGACGGTCCCACGGCGCCTCCTCCTGGTCGTTACGCATGGCTTGAAGTTAAGGACTGCACGTATTCCTGATTCGGCTCCAGCGTCTCGCAAGAACCAGTCCGGCGGCTTGCCAGCACCGGGGAACAATGAACACGCCTGTTTGTCATTTGTGCAAGCACCGTCACTTGCATCATGATCGTCAATGTTGAGCCACGGTTTGGCGTCTCTTATCTTGGTGTCGTAGGGGCAGGCAGACAAGAGAAACCATATGTCGTCGTTGTCGTCGCAAGAAACCGACGCTGGCTACACTGGATCATCAGAGAGAGGAATAGCGGATGTCGTCTCTCTTCCAGCTGCATAAACCGAGCAGGGGTCACGACTGGAAGCGGTTACGACGAGTTCGCGTTAGACAAACAGAGTTGACCGAACAGAAAGCATGTCGGTGGGAATGACTGAATCGAGAAACGACTGTTACGGTCCCGTTGAGAGAGAGAGATTGCCTGGCTCCACGAGGTTGGATCGGGGCTTGGAGGCTGGAACAGGGGAGACCCTGAAGCGGCATCGCGGCAGTGAGGGGCGGTTCCAGGATAGGGCCCCAGGTATTACCTACTGATGTCGGGTAGCACAGTAAACAGAAAGGGAACGAACCCACTACTATTGGGTGAGGCACAGTGTACCTACCTTATTCTGTCCGGAGGGAGAAAAGGAGCAGGAACAGCGCTTTTTTCACTGGGCGGGAGCGATGGCAAGTGGGGCCAGAAACCGGCCGTCACAGGGTTCAAGGCTCAAGGCACTTGATTACTTCATAACGGGACGGAGGGAAGTAGGATGCTTGCCCCAGTTACATTACCTTGGGCACCTTAGGTTACAGTTTACACCTCAACTTACCCCTCCGCAAAACCTCATCTTACCCCTCCCCACCGCACTATACCGCCTTCAGCAGGCGCACCGCAACGCTAGGCCTACTTAAGGGGGGTAAGCCGACCTTCTGCGAAAAATACGCATAATACCTAGAAGTACCTTCTAAATATACATAACTCATAGTCTAAATATGCTTTAAACATATTCTAAATATACTAGATCATGCTTTAAATATATTCTAAATATACTAAACAAACCTATATAGAATAAATTCTTATATAACCCTAACTTAATCTAACCCTAAGCGCTATAACTAACCCTAACTTATATATTTATATATACTTACTATTATTATATAAATATGTTCTAAGCATGTCTTAAATATACGTAAGACATATTTAATATGCTTAAGATATATTTATAACATGCTACAGTTATGGTATAAAACTGGTCTGTGCGGCTAAAAGTGGAGGGGGTAAGATGAGGTTTTGCGGAGGAGTAAGCTGAGGTACAGGCCGCCTTAGGTTGTAACCGCTGTGCGCCTGCCCACCCCACCTCTACCTCGGATGGACTCGATCTGGACCTTACCTTCCAGGTTAGTGGGCGATCTGACTGGGAAGTCGGAGTGAAACAGCCAATCGGCAGCCGGGATCAGGCTCCCCTGCTTGATTGTTCAACGTCCATTTCAGTAGCTAAGGTAAGGTACGTACGTGTACGTACGTGCCTTGCTTACATTCTTTCTTTTTCCGTCCCGTCATCCTGTCAACCCGATCTATCCCAGAACGACACATGTGGAATCCTCACAGAGCAGAGCAGGGGCTGAAATGTCTTCTTTCCACCATTATCCCGAACAGACATCGACAGTAAGATGCTTTGACATTAAATTGGCAAAAGGGCACCAGAAGTCGTTCTTCGAACTTCAGGAAAACGGGCAAATTGGAATTTTGCGGCTACTACGCATATAAATCTCGCACAGGTTTCATCTCGAACCCCCTAATTCAGGGCCGCGGCATAGATAGAGCACGTACTGTGCTACCTCTATGGGAGGGAGGGGTGATCAGATCCCCGAGATGCGCCGCCAGAACTCTGCTGTCCAGTCACCACCGTTTCCAGCACAGAAGCCGCCAGCCAATAACCCAAGCCTTTTTACCCGTAATCCGCCACTTGAGCCCTCCAAGAGCGGCTCGTTGCGTCTATAAGCGCGACCACAGAATCCTTCTATGTTATGCGACTGAGATACTCAACATCTGTGCCCTAATATGAAAGCTAACGCTATCAGCATCCCAGCTAATCGTGCAGGCATCAAGCCAGTTGACTGTGAGGAACGGCTCGAAGCTACAGCCATCAATTCCTCGACTGACATGTCAACTTGTCATGGATCGATCGCGTTAGCGAACCTTTTTCCACTCCTTGTGTCGTCCGTCAACTCGTGAGAGCAGACGCAAATTTAGCTTGGACGCTGTCCGACATTACATAGCACCATGACCAACGAAAATTTTCGTCTCCTTGGCGCTGTGTCAGAACCTTGGTCGATCGATCCATTTGGCTTGGCTACCACCTCGCGACATGAACGTGACCGTCCTTTGGCCCCCCCTCTGACCAGCAACAGTCTTTTACACTATTGCCTTCGTTTATTTTCCGAGTAATGTGAGCCCAGTTGACACGAGAGGGATCTGCGGTCTGTATGAAGGTGGCGCCTCTTCACCGACCCAGCCGGGCGGACGATCGATCGGTCATAACCCATCCCCGAGCCTGTGGACTAGAGTTGCCCCGTGCTCTTGGATCGCCGACATGGAAGTCGTTTGTGGGTTCGTCGAGCCAGCGTTTCCTCGTCATCAACCTCGTCAACGGCTTCCCTTTGAGTCAGTTCCTTCAACAACCCGAGTTCGTCACCCAGTATCAGTGAAAGGGCTTGAAACGGGCGACAGGTTCTCTTTGTTGTATAGCGGTCTGATTCGTTGCGTCGATCCACGCCGCGCAATATGTCCTAGTTTCGTTTGGTTTCTCACCAAATCTTCCTCCCCGGTGTGCGTATTCCTACAGCGTTCCGTTCTTTGTGTCACCAATTCTGCAGTAGAAATTTCCGGCGCTTCTCCAAACACCGAAACGCACACACATGTTGTGTTCGCATTCTCTGTATGTTCACCGCCAGTAGTCTTGAAGCTACATCTACCACATGATCATGCGGGCTTCCGCAAAAGATTCTAAGCGAGGTAACAGAAGCAGGAATCATTATTGTCTCCAGAAACAATGAGTTCGCTAGCCACCGCTAATGCGAATACTGTGTTCATGGAGCGGCTGGAGTGTCGCATCATGGTTGAGGGAAGGGCCTATATCCCCCTCTCGTCCGTGCGGTTCGGGGGGTCTAGAGACGCCAAAAGCATGCTGTCTTTGGCCCATCTCTCGGAACGGTCGAGACCCATCAAACTAATATTAAGCAAGCTTCGTCCTTCGACTAAGCCACCTGTTCACCGCTGTCAGAAGCACAAGCTACCGAATCCCACAGGGTTGCCTTTGTTGCACTGAGGGTCGCCCACTGCGATTGCTACTTTGTCCATCGCGAGTTTTGCAAGCGACTGGCTCCTAAAGCAGCTGCAGTATCCCGAGTAGCGTCCACGGTGATCTACCAAGAGTTCTTCAACTTCTCGAATGGCTCAGGGTTGTTGCAGAGGATCATGGTTTTTGAACGTGCATCCAGAGCAGCCTGCCATCTGGGCATGGGACTACGGCTCCTCGCAAGGTCAGGCTGGACCTTTAACGCCACTCATTTCAGATTATTGGGGGCTTTTAACTTCTTGGGTAGCCACTTTCCACAAGTAATACATGACGCTCTCCCAGAGTCTAGGATACTGCCGAATGCTTCAATCAATGCGGCTAGCCGACACCATGGTCTGGCTACGGATGCTCGCGGGACGGGCTGCAAGACATAATGCGAAATTAGCTAGATTCGGGGAAATAACATGTCCAAACACGACTTGAAAACACCAGATTTCGAGCAATAGAGAGGATAATCGCACATCGAAGCATATGCACGCGACATCTGAAGAATGTTTCAGCCCGTCCATTTCTTGGTTGGTAACAGGCCAACTTCTCAGTGCTTGGTGAGGCATACTCAGCATGTTCATCTCCAATATCTAGCATCAGGGATCGAGACTTCAAGGCATCCTGTCGTATTTCAAATAGCCGAACCGATCGGGTCAAAGAGTAAGTTCACCTCTGTCAAGCATTTTCGGTTGCGAGCCGGCGATGAAGACGACGGTTCGCATGGAGCTGTTAATCCAACAAGGCCGTCTCGCAGTTCAGTGCGCCCTTTCTGATATTGCCATTGCCGCCGTTCTTTTGATACGTTTGGTGCTACCGCGCAGTTATGGGGTATGGGAAGGCAATGTGCGAGTGACATAACGGTGGAGGCAGGCTGCCGGATTGAAACTAGCCGCGTGTCAATTCTAACAACAGCGAGAGCAAAAGGAGGTCTCGGCAGTTGCAGCATCACCAACAAATTTTAGCTATGCGACGTGGAACATCAAGATATCAAGGAAGCGCTCTTCTACTAGTTATAGAGTTGACGTCTGAACTTCACCAATTCCGAAGCGCTGCCCGCTCAACTGAACGTCATGAGCTTGCTCTGAAGACACCAAGGCGTC
Source organism: Colletotrichum sansevieriae (assembly GCA_026260285.1). NCBI lineage: Eukaryota > Fungi > Ascomycota > Sordariomycetes > Glomerellales > Glomerellaceae > Colletotrichum > Colletotrichum sansevieriae. The sequence goes on from JAOQIF010000318.1 coordinate 26,689, forward strand.
CAGGCGGCCACTTGCCAGGCATCATCACTTGTGCCGAGATGCGAATTTTCCCTCGCCCTCGCTGTCTCGCGCGTGTCTAAGGTTATAAATCACCTGTTTGATTGCTCTGATGATCAATAACCCACGCAGGAAATCACCGGTAAACTGAGACTCACATGCAATCGCAAGGGCTTCAATTTCGCCGTTGCCTTGCCAAAAGCTCAATCGTCCTCCATCAAAGCGGCTAGCTCTGCCTCTTCTTCAACCGTCATCAAGCTCTCTTGCTCTTCTTCCGTCTTCTCCTTTCCATCCGCCGCAGCCCTGATCTCTTCGACGATCCCATCCAGCCCCTCCCGATCAAGTGGCCACGTCCGAAGCGTGCAGTCAATCCCAACACTGCATAGCAGATCCTGTCTTCCCGCGGGGTCCCTCAAAACAACCAAATCCGTGATTTCGTCGAAGTGTGCATCAATGGCAGCGTATAGCTTGCCTGAATTACGATCCCAGACCTTGATTATTTGGCTGATCCCACCCGTGATAACCCAACTATCTGTCAAAGCAATAGCTCTCACAAAATTTCCGTGTTCGAAAACGTCATCCGCCTTAAATGAGTTTTCCCTCAGAAGACACTTCGCCGTACCATCCGCACTGGCAGTCCACAGATCCACCTCATCTCCCTCGACGTCGAAAACCACCTTGTAAATGCTCGTCTCGTGCTCCTGGATCGTGAGGACCTCCTCTGAGCCTTCCTTCGCCTCTAGAGGGAGTTGCGAGAAGCCGGCAGGAGTAACTTTCCACCGGCGAATGTGAGGATCACTGCTCGCGCTAATGATCACTATCTCCTCGTTCGTACTCAACACAGGATCAAGGGCGAGGGATTGCAGCGACATCATACTGGAACCGGACGCGGAATCCTGCAAGGTGTGCAATTTGCGGCCGCTTTCCACATCCCAGACGATGATCTTTTTGTCCGCGCCGCCACTGATGAGAACGTGCCTGTCGCCCAGCTTTCCGCAGATGACTGCCTTCACGAAGTCGGAGTGTCCGTCGTACCGGCGGACGGGCTTGCGGGTGGAGATGTCCCACGACCAGACCGTCTTATCCCAGCTCCCGGCAAAGAGAAAGTTACCGTCTGGGCCACCGATACTGAGGCATGTTACGGGGACGGAGGGACCGATGTATTTTGCGCTGATGGTTCTTGTCTGGCTCAGTGTTAGATGATCTACCCGTGTTTTCCAACGCATCAGCGGCAGGAGGCAAGCGTTACCTCGGTATCTATCCGCGAAACTCGGCCTCCAGACTCAGCAGTGAAGACATGGTGAGGCTTTTTCGGGTCTGGAATCACGGCCAGGACCTTGGAGATCATGCGCAGCGGGTTGCCGAAAGCGTTTTCCTCCTTCTTGGCACGCTGCTGGCGCTTGGCCTGTTGAGCACTATATTTCGTCAATCAAAGGTTTGTTCTCTCATATTCGTCCAAAAGCATATGTCGATACTCACTCCGTCTCGAAGAAATGCTCTTGGTTTGATGACTCCATCCTGATGTGTCGCTTTCGGGTCGAGTTAATCAATTTTTCAAGCAGATGGCTTGTGTCGAGAGTCTGTGCAACACTTCTTCCCGGTAAAAAAGAAAACGTGAGATAGAGAAAGATGTAAATTTTCCGAAAGCTGATGCCTAATTGAACGAATCCTGAACTCCCTGTCCAATTATTTCTCATCAACAACATTCGGATGCCTGCGATGTGTTTCTGTGGGTGCTGATTTGGTCTGCCAGCTGGCGCCGCACGGGACATTGCGGAACAGGGGCTACGCTTTAATTGAATTCGCGAAGAGACGCGTCTGAACGCGTCCCTCCTCGATGTCATGTCCTACCATCACCATAGGCAACTTTGACCACGCATCCTCAATAACAGAGTGCAACGACTTTACGAAGCTCAATTCCCGCCCGGCGACCAGAGGAACTCCACACAGAGTGCACTATAAGATCCAAAACGAATGCGACTGGCCTGAACTTCCAAAGATGGCATCTTCCCTCGCCCCGAAACCACGGCCGAGGCCAGCCCACACAACGGGCACAACTCGCCTCGCATACACTCCTTCCGGCGCGCGCCTCGTAACTGTCGGCTCCAACAATACCATTCGTCTCTACCGAACTCACCACAATGGCGAGCCGTTCAATATCGACGAGTGTCCCGAGCAAAACTTCGCCGTCGCGGCAGCGGACGATTTCTTCGTGGTTGGATCGGAGGACGGCACGGTCAGCGTCTACAGCGTGGAGAACACATCCTTCGAGAGGTATCTGGTGCGCACATCGCTTCCCGTGAGGGACGTTGCGCTATCTCCCGACGGGAAGTGGTGTGCTGTAGCTAGCGACGAGTTGACCGTTAAGGTCGTCGGCACGCAGGATAATTCGCAGATGCGCACGTTGAAGGAGCATGGACGGCCAACGAAGCATCTCGCTTTCGATCCGAAGGGTGGCTTGCTTGCGCTGGCGTGTACAGATGGGATTATCTACGTCTATTCTTTGACGATTGACCAGCCAGAGTTGATCCGCAAGGTGGACGGCGTCATTGGACAGCTGGACTCGGATTCGGAGACCTCAGCCAAAATTGCGTGGCATCCTGACGGCAGGGCATTCGCGGTGCCCACATCAATGCATGACGTGCAGGTGGTGTCCAAGAATGACTGGGAAAAGCAGAGGACGTTCCCAAACGGCCACTTGGGAGATATCACAGCATTGGCGTGGTCCCCCAACGGTGCTATGCTCGCTACAGCGGGCAAGGACGGGAAGGTCCTGATCTGGGAGACAAAGACGCAGAGCGTGATTCAGAAATTCGACTACAGCAACGTCATTGACATTGCGTGGCACCCAAAGGACAATTTATTATCGTTCACAACGTCTGAAGGCGAGGTTTACATCTACCCGAACCTCATCACGGAGCAGTTTGAGGGACTCTTGAAGCTACCACGTCAGCCTGCGCCTTTCATTCACGACCCTCTGCTTGAGATTTCCAACAATGCCAGGAGGCCTGAAGCGAACGGTCCTCAGGCGGGAATCCCTTCGCGGCCGCGACGCGACTCGTTGGGTAGCTTGGACTCGTTTTTGAACGGGCCAGACGGGTACGATGATGGAGACGATTTTGTTGTTGATGACGATGGTGCGGGCTATGCCTCAGGAAAGAAAAGGGCGCATGACGGCGGCGATGATGGCGAGCGCGCAAGCAAGCGCCGCCTTATGGAGCCCACGTTCCACGAAGCTTTCCAACCTGGGTCCACGCCCTGGCGCGGCAATCGCAAGTATCTTTGCTTGAACCTCATTGGCGTCGTATGGACGGTCGATCAAGATGGCCACAACACTGTTACGGTTGAATTTTACGATCATGAGCTTCACCGTGACTTCCACTTCACAGACCCCCACCTTCATGACAAGGCATGTCTGACAGAGCATGGCGCTCTGTTCTCCTGTCCGCCGCGCGACGGCACCCCAGCAGCGATCTTCTATCGCCCGCACGAGACATGGACACAGCGGACCGACTGGCGCACGCAGCTCCCAAAGGGAGAAGCCATCGTTGCCATGTCTTTGAGCAACTCATTCATCACTGTCACCACCACGGCCAACTACGTCCGTATCTACACCCTCTTCGGCGTTCCTTACCGGGTTTACCGACCCAAAAGCACGCCTATGGTTACTTGCGCAAGCTGGCGTGACTATGTCATTACCATGGGCAATGGTGCCGTTGGAGCCGACGGTAACGCCCGCTTGCTGTACACGATCGAGAACATCAAGCGGGATGAGATCTGCCAAAACGAAGACACGGTCGCACTACCCGATGGCGCGACGTTGCAGAGCGTCTTTTTCTCGGATAATGGCGTGAGTACTGCATGGCGAATTCTCCTTTCATTCAAACATGCTAACAAAGACCGACTCAGGATCCTTGTATTTATGACTCGACAGGTACTCTGCTGACGCTGCTTCACTGGCGGAAGCCATCTCGCGCCTGCTGGGTGCCCCTTCTCGACACAAAGCTTCTCCCGCGTCTGGCGTCTGGGCGAAAGACGGAGACGTACTGGCCCATCGCTGTGGCGGATAACAAATTCCACTGCATTATCCTCAAGGGCGGGGATCAATACCCCTACTTTCCTCGGCCCTTGCTCTCCGAATTCGACTTCTCCGTGCCCCTCAGCTCCGCCCCGCTTCCGGCGCCGGATGGAGAGTCGGTAGATCAACAAGAGGACGACGAGGACGAGTCCCGCCGCGAGTCGCGTAAACTTGAGCAGAAGCTTCTTCTGTCTGGGATTCAGACGGCTCAGCTGCGTGATCTCCTCGACCACACCGACTCGACAATATCACAACGGGCTGGCTTGGCACGCCTCGAGCTTGACTTTGATAAGACGCTCCTCCAAATGCTGGCCATCGAGTGCCGCGAAGGCGAGGAGCGGGGCATGCGCGCGCTGGAGATGGTGGGGCTCATGCGTGATCGGACGGGCCGTATGATCGAGGCCGCGGGCAAGGTTGCGGAGCGGTACGGGCGGTCGATCTTGGGAGACAAGATCCGCGAGATCGGAGAGCGGAGGGTTGGCGGAATGGACCTTGACGACGAGCTTTAAAGTTCTCCCCATCCATCCCCGACTTTTCGAGAAGCGAAGGAAAACCTCCAATAGCTCGGCTGCCGGGGCCGGCGGGTTTCATGGTGGTTTTGACCGGTGATCTTCCCATGAGTATAAGCAAAAGAGATGTTTGGATGATACCACGAAAAGACAACGTATGGTCTGCCCTTGTCTTTCTAGGTATTGTGCGTTAATGACTAGTTATTGGGCGCACTGGCGTGGTTCGATGGGAGCACGAGCCTACGCAGTAAAGCTAAGGTACTACGTATTATGTAAGTACCATAGTATAGCATCGATCCATCCTTCACGGACCTTCCGACGTCTAAGGTGGTTTCCCTGCAGGGCTGTGTAGTGGCCTGTCCCGCCCAGTTTCCACATGGGGTTAATTATACTTTCTCACACAAGTTTTCCTATCTCAGCGGCGCTGATGGCATACGCAGCAACGTCTGACCTGGGCGTGTGCATGCATGAGACCAAACACGCGCGAACCCGGATCCGACGCTCCTCCGTGAAAGTAAGTCGGGAGCTCCGAAGAGACCAAAGCAGCCCAGCTTCAAATCCCACCCCAAAGTAGAGAGAAAGAGCAAGAGCGAAGATCACACAACTCTCATTTGCCTCCCTCAGACTCGCGAAGTTGTCGCAGCCAGCGTTGTGGTCTCGTCTCGTGTGGATCAAGCGCAAGATGCTTCGCCATGGGCTGGACCACAATCTCCGCCCTTGTCGGTACACCCGGGGTCATTTGCCCCATGGTTTTCTCGGGAGACCCAGCCGAACTTGACACCGTCGGTTCCGCGGGTGCGTGGAATTGCGGAACCGCAATAGCGGAATAGGGCCTCGAGGAATCGACATGCCGCAACACAAAGCAGTCACTCTCATCAATTCCATCCCAAATCGTAATAAATTGAGAAGGAGTGTTGGCCCCTTGTCGTGACCTGAAGGGCGCAGAAAAAGCCTGGTCCGCACCCGATAACCCGTTACCGAAAGCTGCCGCCGCTCGCATGCGCACTTGAATTGCAATCTGCTACCTGCATGTTTCTCGTAGAACCAGTATGAGTGAGACATTGTCTCCCCGCGGCCCTGTTTGCTAGGCTAGGCAAGGGGCGGAAGGATGAACAACCATATGCGGCATGCGACGTAGTAGAGGGCTAAGAAATAGAGTTCAATCGAACGCGGTGGATGTCCGTTTGTGAACTTCATAGCCCCATGGGTAAGCCGTTGTAGAAGTGATGTTTTGTTCCGTCAGAACACATCTTATGCCTGGAAAGGTGATAACGGTTAACGCCGCCGGGAAGGCAGCCAAATGACAAACTACAAGCCGTGAAGAGAGCCGGCCTAAAGAGTCTAATGTCACAAGGAAAGAAACCCCTGGACAAGCAAAGAGAAGCCGCTGGAGTGGCGAACTTCTAGAAGGCTGGTACGCCAGGAGTCGGGTGATGTTACACATTCAACCCTTCTTTCTGGCCGAACGCCTACAGTAGAGTTCGCTGGGGCCATGCCATGTTGCAACGCAAGCGGATCTGTTGACAAGGCAGGAGTTGCTGAAGATTTTGTCGAATCGGCAACAACGTCGCTGGGCGATCTCATGGCGTCTTTTGAATTCTCCCACCTCGGTGGACAATACTCGCTGATACATCCAAAGACGCAGCTCAGAATCCCTTCTTCACGAGGCTAGGGCGGCTCTACTGAAACGCTGGGACTGCGGTTTTCGCTCAGGCCACCATCCACTACCACTGTCGTTTGGGTCGAAGTCAAATTGCTCGACCGAAAGGATGCGAATGGCTTTTTAGAACGCGTCGCAAACTGCACGGCAGTGGAGCATCTTCAACGTAGGGGCAACCCCATTTTGATGGTCGTTGTCATAGATTTCTTCTGGCGTGTCAACAGAGCTACCAGAGAATCACGTAGATGAACATACCATCTCCTGAGATCTGGTTCCAGAACTTTGCACTCCGAGTAGCTCGGAATCTAGGCACAGCGCCACACCATCCACGGCCAAAATCTTGATCAATTGGAAGGAGATCAAAACCCAAGGTAGCCGACAGGCATCAAAGCAAGAGCTACGCGTCTGGTCGGCTCGGACCATACGATGGCTGTTTTTGCTTGCTCTATGAAACATAAGAGATGGAGCAATGCAGGGCGATGAACCGTATGTCGTGTGGATACCCTGCAAGATGCACTGCTGAAGGTTGTCGATGACAATGCCCTCTTGCGGTGTCCTCGCTATCATACCCGTTCCTCAGTCGGATTGAACAGCTTTCGTTGTGGCGGATATCTGTAACGTCGTCATTTGGCTGTAGTCAGGGATGCGAGGTTAAACTGCCAAAAGCACCGTTGCAAGCGTGTCCCGACGTTGGTTTGGACGTGATTATCAACTCCGTCGAGAAGCAGGGATTGTTGGGGAAATTCGGGGCTGCTGCTTGGCGCTTTGGCCAGCAGTCTAGGTTGGCCTCTCGCCGGCCCGGTCCATCAGAATTAGCGAAGCTGCGCGTTCGCGTGCTTGAAAGCAGAGGCTAGGGTGATGAGCGTCCAAGCGGCTCTTGCCAGGTTACCACAAGCCAGCGGCAGACTTCCGGCCGGAATGCAGCCGGGATTTCTTATGACAGTTAGTTCGAACAAACACGACGAGGATCAGGGGACCTCCTGGCGTCTGCACGTCGCCCCTTTCGTAGACTGGGTCTTCGAAGAATTTAATCAACTTATCCACATTCGCTTTATACTCCTTCACCACCATAATGTTTGCCCGAAAATGTCGCGTACGGACCAGTACAACGCAATTAAATCACTTTAGAGCAATGCCATTGTTCATTTGAGCACTCCAAAGCATCCGACATCTCCGTTTGTATGAATATGAGAGAGTCACGGTTCCCGTAGGCTTGTCGATTCGACGGGTCCCGCTCAAGCCTCTCAACATACGGCTGGATAAAGACGGTACCGCCGCCATTCCTCGAGGTGGACGTCTGGAGAGGAGAGCTCTGGTGGTCCCCCGATATGGTGGATGTTGTCGCGAGGAAGCGAAGCCGTCGAAACAGATGTGCACCGTCTGGCCGGGCCAAAGGTTCCGCGATTCCTGGGCTCATGGCGGCCTGCGTTAGCTTCCAGAAGCAGCTTTAGCCCGAACCTTGGACGGTCTTCTTTGAAGGGTGCAAAAGCGGCCGTCATTGGCGAGTGGCAGACTCCATCATCACGCCACGGTAAGACACCAACAAGACGAAGAAAGGCTTGTGCAGGAGCCGCTCTGGAGCCTCCGCAAGTTTAAGAGCCCATGCTGGTTTGATGAGGACCTTCACTCCACATCCACAAGCTGGACTGTTCACAGTGCCACGGGGCACAGAGCACAGGCTCGAAGCGAAGCCCAGTGCATCTTGGGTGATCAGTCAGCTTGCGGATTTCTCGACACAAGCAGCCTTTTGATCCAGTTTCAAAATCCTCAAGAAGAAGCGATTGGTGGTACGTGACTAGCGATAGATCTACTTCTCAACCGAGCAGTTTCTGACTGCTGGGCTAAGCGGGCAGCCTGATTCTCGTTGGCTCAAGGTGACGATCTCCCCGCCTTTCTTCCAAACTTGGTGTCTTCGGCGCCGGGAAACACAGACTTGTCAGGTACCCGGAGCAACCTATCTGCGAGGCCAATAAAATCCGTTGGCTCCGGGCGTTGAGGAAGCAGGCGGGGGAGAGAACAGAGCGGCGGGATGATCAGTGCCGCAGATGGGGTCGGTGTGAAGCGCAGCTGTAGGCGTGCTGGTTGTGTACTTGAGGTCCAAGTTTTGGTGGATGTTAATTAGAATGCGTCCAATTTCATTTGATTGTTCCAAAACCTGATGCAGGCCCTTTAAGGCGCAGTTCCGGTAGGAGTAGAAGTGGTCGGGCGGGATTGTCTTTGGTCCGTCACGCTATGTATTGACTGGCTTTCAAACGTGTTGGTGGGAAGCGTCGTGCGGTGACGGAAGAGAGCGCGGGCTTGAGAGGTTTCGACGGGCTTGAAGTGTCCCCACTCACATCCTGAATGCGGCCACATTTGAGCATCTGAGCTCTCGTGTGGTCGACGGGTGCTTGATTGTTCGGTCTCGTCGACACGACGGAGGCAGATCTTGGGATGCATGAGTGGGACAGCATGTCAGAGAACGAGGAGCTGTAGCCGAGCGGCCGGCAGAAGAAAGCAGAGAATGGAGAAGGGAGCAACTAGCAGAGCATGATGTGCATCTGCCATCGTGACAGGGTTGTGGAAGCAACGAAGGCACAGTCTTCTCTTGCAAGGCGCGTTGTGTTGGGGTTGATGTGAGAATACATCGAATGGTGAAGGAGAGGTCTGGTTGGCATATTCTTGCCTTCCATGGGTTTGGGTTGATGCTGTACGCTACCTTACCTTAAAGAAGTTGAGGAGCTACCTAGGTAGGCAAGCGGGTAAAAAAAAAAAGCGGCGCACTCTGAGCCAGATCTTACCTGAGATACTCATAATATCCCAGGTCTATGTGGAAGGGAGAAGTCCCTTTGTTAGGAGTTTTGGTGCGACAACTTGGGTGCGACGATCTTTTTTGTCACCCGACTGCTAGGACCTTCTGTGGAGCCACCTTACGAGGACGCGATCTGGATGGTCCGACCTGGTCGATGAGCTACAACCGAAGCTACCCTTGGTACCAAAGGTACCTCAGTTGCGAAACACGTAAAAGGAACCTCAGGTTCTAATAGCCTATACTACTAATACTTAGATGCTGCCCATCTGCTTGATATCCGGCTCCAAACCAGCGTCTGAACGCACGGTGATGTTGAGGTAAGGTACTGTCAGGGACTCAACTTCGCTAAGATCGAGTTCCTCTCTTAGTTCCAGTCGTTTCAGCAGGACACTTGGATTATGAATGAAGGAGACAGGGAGGCAAGGGGCGTAGAACATGACCCAAACACACATAGTCCGACGGGGCGAATTGGACGTGCATACTGCATATGCGTCTGGTTAACTCTTCTCGAAGGGTACTTCACCCGAAGTTGCTCGCCCGCCTGAGGTCCTCATTAGATATGCCCGGGCACCTTGAAACGGAGTTTGGCCTACCGCCATTATTCTTAGTAACTCGACTTGTACATTCCTCTGGGGAAGTTTGTATGACGCCGGAACGGGACCGTCGCCTTGACGGCTTTCTTGTGCGAGATTCAGCTCCGCGGCTGCGTTTCTTTGTGCCAGTCATATATAGATAGCTAACGTAGCATATATACTTCGCACTACGTAACTTACCTTTTACCGCGGTCAGCTTCTCCTTTATTCTCAGCTTATGGAGCTACTACGCATGGTCGTTCATGGTCGGCCAGCCCCTTGCCTCCAGCTCGATGCGTGATGGATGTAGGAAACCCATCCGCCTTTCGAATCGGATTCTTCTCCTTGGAAATCCGTACTCTTTTGCTGGTCTATTGCGTAGACTGGGGCTTAAATTGCATTGCGCTCGTTCTGCAAAGATATTCCGTCAGGGGTTTCGAACACTTCATCTCATCTTGGTGACATCTGCTTCCAGTAAGGACCCAAGGTTGACGTAACGCCAACGCCTCTGCGATTCAGACTCAGATTCAAACACGGACACAGACAGAGAAATACCTGACAGAGATAGAGGTAGAGACACACGAGCCAAACTCTGACTCTGCGCGGCACGGGCCCGTCGGCGTCGCTTCCTCAATATGCCCTGCCAGTACTTGCCCTTGGCAGCTAAGGTAACCTGGTACCTTACCTACCTAAGATACCTTACCTAGGTAGGTAGGCAAGATACCTGGCGCTAATTTGAGGGCAGCGAAAAAAGCGACATGAACCTGATGGTAGGTAGTGTGAAATCCGTTGTTCAGGAACCTAAGGTAATGGGGTTCCTTTCCACCCCTCATTTCCATTTCAGCCAGCACGACTCCTGAAGGCAGATCGTGCCTGCCTGCCTGCCTGCCCGCTCGTCCGCTGCCCCCTAGCTGCCCTAAGGTACCTTAAGGTAGGTAAGAAACGTAGTAAGGTCTAGTGGTGTGTTCATGTGGTGCCCCAGTGCCCTCCTTCTCCCGGGGCCTCCCTAAATACTCGCTGTGAGTGAAGTGAGGTGCCCGTTCCAAAAGTGGACCACCCCATGGAAAAGACTGCCCGGCCCTCCAACCCCCGCTTCTCTCCCTGCAGACCAATCAGCAAGCCAAAGTACCACAATCCGACCTGAACATTCTGAATATTGCTGAACATCCTCACTCTGTGAGTGGGACATGCGAAAATGCACCACACCTCCCTCCCTCCTCCTTCCTCTGGCTCCCACTTTTGGTTTCTGCGCGCGCCTCGGTCGAGTCTCCTCGCGTCTCTCTCCTTTTGTCTCTTCTTTTGACTTGGTGCAGCTCTTGAGTACCTAGGTTGCTTCCAATTGCATCGAACACAGATAGATACCTCTTGCATTGGGGGTCAATCAATACTACCTTACCTTACCTAGGTAGACCTTACCTTACCTACCCTAAGGTACCTTGCCTTACCTTGTCTCCTTGGCATGGGGGTACCTTTTAATCAGAAAACCTGTTGGTAGACCACATTACCTTGAGTCCCTTCACCTACTTACTAATACCTACTACCCATACCTACCTTACCTAAAGGTTAGACCAGTATGGAGGTGTTGGTCTGCTGCGCTCTGCTTTACTCTGTCTGAGGCACCTACCTCACTTCACTAATTAAGCTACCTTGAGGTAGATGGTCGACGCACGCGTACCCTACGGATACTACCACCTCACCTTCCCTCTCATTGTCACACTGCCGTTCTCCGTGCTTCCAATCCTTCTCCCCTCAGATCCGACCGACTATCAATCTAGGTTGTCGAGCCACTTTAACCTTCGCCAGCAAATAACCCCCCGTCCCTCGTCCCTGTCCCCCCATTCGTCGTCACCTTGCCGGCCGCCCTGGCCTTCGACAACCCTTCTTCTTCTCTTCGAACTCTAGAACTTCGACACTTCCACCTCGCTTGCAACCCACATCACAAACCCTTCCCTGTCCCGTCGCCACTGGTGGACCAAGACGCCCGTCCCGCACAGTCTTCATCTTGCCTCGTTACATTCCAGCTAATCCTTCCGTTCGGCACTCTCCAGTAGCTCGCTACGTTACTGCCCTGCCCACGGCTGGAACAAAGACCACCCTCCACCTGACGAATCCGAACGACGGCAGCGCGCACCCGCTTTCTCTCTGCTCCTGCTCAATTACACTCGACAGGACGAGGCGCCAATCGCGCTTCTACCCAGAGAAACAGGTACATGCCAGATCGCTTGCGAGCTCCCCGTCGCTCGACATCACTTCCAACCAAGAGCGACCCCTGAGCCCCCGCCTGCTTCTTCGTCGTCCCCCAATTCCTCTCTCCTGCGCAACGACGCGGAACCCACTCCAACGCCTACACTCCCACGAAGCCATGAGGTGAGACACTTCCCTCGATTGTCTGCTCAGCACCACTGCTGCCACGCTTCCTGGCTCCGCCTTCCCTTGCCCTTTCCGCACCCAACCCGCATTCCCTCCCATCACTTTGCGCCCGCGTCTTGCGAGCTAACCTCCATCCTTGCACGATGCAGAGGGGATGGCCACTGTGACTGAGAATCCGCAGAGAGCTCCTCTGCCTGCCGACGGCCATGTCGATCTGACGTCGAACCGAATTGTACCTATTCCGACTCCGACACCTACTATCCAAATGTCTGCTCCATCTCCCGGCGAGCCAATGGAGATAACCTCCTCGAACCCCCGTACCACTTCTCCTTCAGCCAAGAACGACCCAGACGCCAACGGCGACCGCAAGAACACCTCTCCTACCGAACAGTCTGGAAACAGCTCCATGACAATGCCTGCTGCGCCGGCTGCCGCCGCCGCTGCGGTCCACCAGCCAAAGATTGTGCAGACGGCTTTCATCCACAAGCTGTACAGGTTCGCAACCCTATGTTAACTAGAGTATTGGTCAGCCCGCTGACGTTGCATAGCATGCTGGAGGACCCCAGCATTCAGCACCTGATTTCGTGGTCATCGAGTGCTGAGAGTTTCGTCATGTCCCCTTCGGCAGATTTCTCAAAAGTCCTTGCGTACATCCACCCCCTCCTAGTCGCAATTCCTTGCAGCTCACAGAATGGCAGGCAATACTTCAAGCATACCAACATCTCCTCTTTCGTTCGACAGCTGAATATGTACGGGTTCCATAAAGGTCAGACTATTTTTCAGGCAAGAAAGGGCTAGTGGTATTAACTATTGGTGCAGTTAGCGATGTCTTTCACACCACCAACCCCGAGACGGCTCTGTGGGAGTTCAAGCACGGAAATGGCAACTTCAAAAGGGGAGATCTCGTCGGACTCCGCGAGATCAAGCGCAGAGCCTCGCGCCACGCCTTGGTCCATCGAGAGTATCCCAACTCCAAGCCGAGTCCTTCCCAGCCAGGAACGCCTGCAGAGCCAATGCCACCTCCCAACGACGGTTCGGATCCTCGAATGCCTGGAATAGAGCATACGCTGTATGATATGAGCATGCGGTTGCAGAGAAGTGAAGAGAATGCGCACTACATGCAGGTTAAGCAACAGGCAGTGATGGAGACCATGTCGCGACTTATTCAATTCAATCAGGAGCTGTCGCGAACCATTCTCAACTTGGTTCCGAGTCCAGACAACCCGGTTCACAGAGATGGTAAGTCGAAGTCTGGGGAATCGGGAGCCGTCATGACTAACAACCGATCGTCAGTGCTCAATTTGCAAGCTGAGATGGCTCGACAAGCTGATATGCTCCGGACGATTGACGACCCTCAAGAATCGCCTTTCGCCAATAGTCGGGCTTACTTCTCCAACGTCGAAAACGCCCCTGTTTCGCCGCGACAAATGCCCCAAGACGACCCTAGACGGGCCAATCTCGCAGTACCGCAGCCAAGAGGGCAGAATTTCTACCGGCCTCCAGTACCCTCCAACTTGTCCATCAGCACGCGACGGCCTTACGGCTCAATTGGAGGCGGCACTGCGCCACAGGCTTCGTCTCCCTTGAGAGGAGCGCCACCTCCACCTCCTCCAGGACCTCATCCCTTGGCCCAAGTTGAGCCTCCTCCTAGCAGTCTGGCCAGACGACACACTTCTGCTGACATTCGCGGACATGGCTGGCAGCCAAGTGCCCCGCCATTCGCTTCTGGCCCCCCCTCGGGTCCTTCTTCGGGGCCGTGGCCGTCCTCTCCCAGCAGACTTGCCCCTGAAGATCAACGTATCAGGGAGTCTTTATCGACCTATTCGCTGCAGGGTGCAAGTAAGTCACGTCCTCTTTCGCGGCCTGCAACCCCTCCAGCGCCATTCCCTAACGGTGGAGGCGGAGACACGTTTGGTGGCTGGTCGTGGAACTCGGCGAACAGAGAGAACAAGAACCTATCAATTAGAGAAAGCTCAGGGCCGCCCACCCGCCGCGGCAGCATGGCCCATATTCTCAACCCAACGGATACGGCCGAAAGGGAAGATGAAGATGAAGACCCACGAGGGGACGACGACCGCAAGCGCAAACGGATGCAGTGAGCGGTCGTCACCGCGAGGTTCTATGCCATGTCAGCACACGGTGCAGCTTTCGGCGCCTCGCGAGGTGCCGGTACATTTATGTCACAAATACCTGATGAATATCAGAAAAATATCCTTTCTGTTTAGAGGAAGTAGCGAGGCGCCGGTTTCGGATCGGCATATGATTTAGCACGGATACCTCTTCACGGCCGCAGATCGAGATCCGAAACATATACAAAGCCCACGGCCACAATGTAATCCGATCGCCTCACTAGGACGACCCTTTTCCCCTAAGTGGGCGGACCATTTGGTAACTTTTGACCCAGCCAAGAAGTCAAGTCCTTCATCCCTCGTCGATACTTCCGCATCTTTACTGCATCTACGGCCGGCTTGCGTGGAGGGTAAAAAAACACAAATAACCTTAATAAGTCAGCGCCCTTGCCTTGTCACAGAGCAGGCCCGGTTGGGTCACAACTGTTTTTTATTGATATTTCTTTTTGTTCCCTCGGATGGAGGCTTTCTGTTGTGGTCGGAGCTCAGGAAGAGGAATACCCAAAGGACAATTGGCGGCGGGATTTGTCAGGATTTGTCCATATGGGAATTGTAATTGCGTTGGTGACATGCCCTTGGAGTGTGAGAGGAATGATGTGATTTGAAGCATGTTCATATCTTTTTAGCAGGAAAGCCATGTGTGTGTGGCTTGTAAAGTGGTGCCATGGCAAAAACCTTGGAGGACGTAGCCAAATCCAGCCGAATCAAGCATGAAAAGTACAACATGGCAGCCAATGTCAACTTGGAACATAGTATATTCAACGAATCTGGCTCATTATGAGCTCTCACTATGTTCCAGACAAGGTGCACAGTGCGTTTTCGATGAGAAGGACCCTAGTGGCCGGTTCAAGGGAGTTTCGATGTATGTCGATCTACGCCCCGTCCTCGACGGCCACTCCGTTCCATATCTGACGCCGTCCCATATCCGTTCATACGGGTGCTACAACATTTGCGTTCCTCGTCTTCTTCTTGTTTTTCTTCTTTTTCTTCTTGTGGACTCGGTCATTCTCGGCCTCGGCCTCGGCCACCGAAGGATTTGCGATGTTTTCTTCCTGTTCCCTGCCTGCTACAGGAAGTTCGGAATTCGACTCTAGAAGATCAGCCTGCGCGTCCGCTCCCTCGCGACTCTTGGCGCTTGTCGGTGGAGCATCGTCCACTTCTGCGTCTGGGCTGGCAGTCTCGTCCTCCGTCCTTATCCTCCTCTTCTTTTTGCGTCCTAGTCCACTCCTACCTTCCTCCTCCTCACTTTCCTCCTCTTGCACCCTGGGCTTCTGCGTCACTGTCTTCTGTTCTGTCTCTCGGCCCCGCTTACCGAGGAGACGACGGCTGAGGTCTCGGGTCGCCGCCGAGGCTTTCTCTTCGGATCTGGGCGCAGAGTATCCTACGCCTGTATTTGGATTCTCGAAGCGCAAGTCCGAGTCGTCCGCTATTGCACGCAATCGGGTACTCGGTGTCTCTGTGGGGAGTGTCGATTTTGGCTTTTTGAGGGAGGAAAAGGTGCCGTTTGCATCGGCCGTAGGGGCGAGAGTCGAGCTTGTTATAGTAGAAGGTCGTGCTAGAGAGGGGTATTTCGCGCGCATCGAGCTGAGGAAGGTGCTTTGCTTCGCGGATGCAAGAAATATTCTGTTGTAAATTGCGTTGAAGTCCGCTGAAGCGGGCAATTTGGGCGCCGTGGTTTGCTCTGGTGCTGGCGCCATGATGGCGGTTCTGTTCTCGCCAAAATGATTCCCCTCGGAGCCAAACAGTAATTCAGGGGCCCGGCCTGCCAATTGATCAGACCTGCTGACTCTTGTGCAGGTGGCTCGCTCAATATACGATTTATGTCTCACAGTCGAGGCTGGTTGAAGTAGGTGGTGAGAAGGGCTCGCGACGCCGTGCTGGCCAGTTTTTTTTTCACTTGGCGATGGAGTGGTCCGTGCAAAGTCCCCTTACCTTTCATCTAATCTCGCCACATATGGGTTCCTTATCTTAGCGTTATTAGAGCAGACCGCACATGTGTGCAGGGTTTTTGCAGGTGTCAAGATGAAAAGAAACTTCATTTCGCCGAGGGCGGTGTAACCTTAGGTTCTCACCCCTCCAAGTCCCGCGGACTAGGTACCTTAGGCACATGAGCATGCGACTCTCTGTGCCACACGACGCCACACTATAACCCCATATAAGGAGGTCTCTACTAGGTAGACTAGATAATATAAGAACTTATATAATATATAACCTAACCCTACTAGTAGTAGTAACCTAATATTATAACCCTAATTGATTTAATAACTACTAATCTTATTAAAATTCTACTAGAGTATTAATAATATAGTCCACGTAGTAAGCAAGAAATATAAGTAAAAAGTCTATAATTTTGGAAGGTTTTCTCCTTAAAGTTAATAAAACCTTATAAGAAGGTTTACTACATTTAGATATATTTAATATAATAATTATATTAAGCGCACTTAAGTAAGATAACTATATTAAGTATATTTAATATTAATTACTTATATAAAAAGCGAAAGGTATTAATTATAATATATAGTATAAAATTCAATTTATTCTTTTTATTATTAGTAATAAGCTAAATAAATATTACTAAGCTATTAAATATATATATAACTTAGGAGTTTATTCTTTCTATCCCTACTTTCTATATCCTAAGGGGTATACTAATTTAAGCTACTAGTAGGAGTAATATCGCTAGACTTAAGGAGATCTAAGTACTCCTCCTCCTTATTATTAATTTCCTTAGTAATAGCTAGAAGCTAGTTAATAGTAATACTATAAGTAGTACCTAGCTTAGTATCATCCTAGTATTATTTAATAAACTTATAATAAGACTTATTATTAACTTTAGGGAAAGATTTTATAACTTTATTATTCTTAATAATTCTAATAGAGGTAATAAGTATAATAACTTAGTAATAGAGGCCCTAAAGGTTAGTAATATAGTTATACTAGAAATTAGTAATATCCTTTATCTTAGGATTATTTATATCTAGGAGTATATAGATAATACTAAGGTTATTATTATTAATTATTACTTAAGTAATATATCTATTATCTTTAGTATAGATACTAGGAAACTTATAATATAATATTTACTTAATAATAAAGAATAAGGATATTATACTAAAATTAGAGTTGTTTATAATATATTTTATAATAAAAAAGTTTAAAACTCTAATATAGGTATAGGGGCTAAGGATAATTATATTATTCTAGATAAGGGTATATGGAGTAAAATACTTAGCGTGCTAAATAGTAATAATCTTAATAGTATTAAAGAAGTAGAAATATTAAAAGTAAATAGTAATAACCTCTTAGGCTATTAAGAACTTTATAATTAAGTATATAAAGTAGTAGAAACTAGAGGTATAAGTATATAAGTACTAGTTAATAATTATAACTATTTTAATACTAGTAGTTATATTAGGAGTCTTAATAGTACTAAGTATATTAGAGGTATTAAAGGGGGTAATATAGTTATCTAAGCTTATAACTAAAGCTATATACTTATTAGGCGTTTTAGTTATTGTAAAGGTATCAAGGGGCTAAGAGCCACGGTTAGGTCAAACTAATAGTAGAAGCACCCAAAAGGTAGGTCTAGTATTACTATGCTACTTTTGCTTGCTTCTTCTAAGATCCTTCTTTTCTAACCTTTAGTAAGTACTTACTAAATCCTTATTATAAGGGTTCTATACCCTAGACCTATAGGCTTCTCTATCCTTTTAGCTTATACTAGCTAAGGTATCTCTAGCTTCTCTAACCTAGGTATCTAATCCCTTATAATTATCCCCCTTCTAATTATAATAATCCCTACTATAAGGTTAGGTATTATAGGTTAGCCCTCTATTATTATCCCTCTTAGTTATCTAGAGTAAGCCCTAGTCCTTTATTATTATTAATATTATCTAGTAAAGTAAGAGTTCGCTATATATTTGCTAAAGGATAATAAAGCCCTTAGAGTTATAGATATAGTAGCTAAGCCTATAGTCTTATTCCTTATAATTCCTCTCTTTTTAGGCCCCTTTTATACCCTCTATCTAGGGTTAGTTTAAAGGGATCCTATTATTTCTTTTAAAAGAGAATAATTATCCTTATAATAACTTTATTTTTATTCTCTAGCTATTTATCCTTTATCTAGTAAGTATTATCTTATACTATACCCTTATAATAACTTCGCTTTTTATCCTATTATCCCCCTTTAAATTAGCGCGTTATAAGGCTATTAAGTAGGTTAGATAGTAGCTGCTATTACTAATTTACTATATCTACCTCCTAGTAAGTAGCACCTACTATAGTAAATAATTACTATTCTTATTATCTAAAGTTATAGCTACCTCTATAATTATTTAATAAGGTCTCTTAGCTATTTATAAAGTAATAGCTTTTTTCTACCCTAGAGTTAGTTCTTTTTCCTCCTTATTATATTATATTATTTAAAAACTACTTTTATATTACCTAAGCCCTTGATTAAGCCTTTATAGACCCTTTATAGGATCCTCCCTATCCTTTAATACTTCTATAACTATTATAAGTACTAAGAGCCTTATTAGCTAACTCCTCGCTAGGTATAGCCCTACTAAGTCTAAGCTTAGTAATAGCAACTATTAGTATAACTAGGCGGGTAGTAGTAAACCTTATATTAGCTATATACTATAGCTCCCTAAAAATGCCTAGGTTATCTGCGCTTATTAATATACTAGTAACTATATATATAAGTCATACTAGGTTTATAGTATTAAGTGCTATAGAGTAAGTTTAGTAATTATTTAAGGAAGGTATAGGCTAACTTTTCCTATTTCTAGATTCCTATTTATTATATTAGTACTATTTATTTCTATTAGAACTAAGTTAAGTATTATACCTATGTAATTACTACTAGTTAGTATTAATAGCGCGAGATTTTCTATATCTTTATAGCTATAGAGCAGGGGTAAGAGCTTCTCTAATACCTCTATAACTAGTTAGTAAACCCTACTAGCCTTAAGCCTAATACTAAGAACTATAAGAACTAACTACTTACTATAAGTATAGAGGAGAGTATAGCTTTATATACCTAGGCATATCTATAGGTTTCGCTTAAGGTAGGTTTTACCTTATAGTTAGTCTTACCCTTTTATTATTCTAATATATATTTATAAGCAGCTTGCTAGGCTAAGGATAAGGTTTTATTTAAGGAGATTATAATATAGCTTAATAATACTCTTCCTATTTACTTATATAATAAAACTTATATCTTTAAATAGGCTACCTTTCTTAATAAGCTTATTAATATTCTAATAATATAGCTCTTAAAGAGCAATACCTATATATCTATGCTTTTATTATAAGAGCCCTTAAAGATTTAAGGTTCCTATATACTTTATAATACTTATTACTAAGCTCCTATTACTATTTCTAAGGTTATTAGTAATAGCTCCACGCCTTAATCTAATTCTTATAAGAAGGTTAGTAATAACTTAGTAATAGCTTATTAATACTAGGTTAGTAGTAATAAGGAGGATAAGTCCTTAGGTGCAGAGGATAGTAACTCTAATAACGCTATAGAGAGTAATAGTTAGATTAGTAATAGTAGCACTACTAGTAATAGCTTAGAAGAAGAGAGCGAGGATAGTAATAATAGTAATAAGGATAATAATAAGGAAGAGGGTAATAGTAATAACGATAAGTAGTAGTACTAGCGGAACTTTAGCAAATATATAGTAGACTTCTATAGTAATATAAGGTTAGATACCTATAGGTTTTATATTACTTCTATAAGGGGGGGTTCTTCTCTTAGCATTTTAGCTATCTTATAGTTAATTAACTTTTCTTATTGCTCTATACTACTTATTATCCTACTTATAATATAACTTATACTACTATTTCTTAAATCTAGCGAGGATTTATAAATTATTTACTAAGTATTCTTCAGGCTCCTAGGTATTATACTCTACTAGCTAGCCCTTCTACTTAACTAAATATAAGGGGCTTATTCGCGCTTCCCTCTATAATATAATATCTTTAACTTCCTATTCTTTATAGTCTTCTTTAAGGTCTAGGAGCTACCCCTTAGTAAGCTTTTAGCTATATTATAGCTTAAGTAGAGTAATAGAGAAGATATTATATACTCTACTATACTTCTCTAGAAGTTATACTCTATAGGTATTAGAGCTTATAACTTCTATAACTAGTATAGGAATAAATTATAGGGTAAGCTTTTGCTAACCCTTTATAAAATAGAAGTTCTTTATTAAGAATCCTATAATATTTCTAATATTATATAATTATACTTTCCTTCTAGTATTTATATTCTTAGCTTATACCTCTATTATATATTACTAATTCTTAGGTATTCTTTAGTAAACCTCTATTAGCTTCTTAAGCTTTTTATTAACCACTTAGATCCTAATCATAATATTTAGTAAGTAGTAGTTAATTATTTAAAGCTAGTATCTGTAAAGAGTATGGCTAAAGGCCTAAACCAGGAAAGGCTAGAATATTAAAACGTAGATATCCGTTATTATATTAGACTATTGCTTAACCTTCTGAGTTTTCCGCTTATAGAGTTTTCTCTAGGGTATATTTATTCGCCCCTAACTTGCTAATATTTTACTAATAGCATAGCTCTATATCCTATACCTGCTATTATTCCTTATAATTACCCCCCCTTCTAAAGCCTTAGTCCCTAAGGCGTACTAGTAGGGTAATATAGCTCTACGTTGCTAACTATAGGGCGATAGTTTAGCGTCTTTATTATATTATTTACTATCGCTCCTTCTTATACTAGATTTAGGCTGCTATAGTAAATAATATATTTTATTTTCTAGTGCTTTATATATTTTTGAATTTTAAGTATTGCTATTATTTTTTAATTAGTTGCTAATAGTTATATAACTATTTAGTAGTATATAGTTAGTAATTATTTAGCCTTATTACCTAGCAATGCTAATTATAAAAGGGTATTTACTTTTCGAGGTCTCTGACCTAGCTAGAATTTTCCCTCTTTAGTATCTCTTTTTTAACTTAGTAGCCTTCGTTATTTTTCTCTTTGTTATCTATTCTATAAGCTTTTGCTATAATTTTTAATTTCCCTATTTCTTCTTTTTCTAGTTTATCTCTTTCCCTATTGTTTTGCTAATTATTCTCTACTATATCTTATATTATATATATAGGTGCGATTCTCGCTAAATACCTATATAATCCTGAGATCCTCTCTAGCGACCTTACTAGTAATGCTAATAATAGCTATCCTTGCTTTAGCTATCTCTATAAAATATATTAGGATATTATTAACCTTTGCTATATATATAGCGAATATATATAGAATTATATTTATTATAACTTCGATAAAAAGAAATATACTACTATAAGTCTCTGCTAGTTTGCTGCCTCGTTGCTATATACTAACGCCTAGTAGGTCCCCTAGGAGCTTTAAGGCATAGCTTAGATAACCTAGAATATATTTTATTAAATCTAAATTTAGGAATAGGAGGGCATCCTAACCCCTCTTTATTAATATTATATACTCGCTTCTCTTAATAACTATTTAGTAGTATAGAAGCATATTACTAAACTTATCTATAATCCTATTACTAGTAGTAATAGCTATAATATAGAGTAGCTCTAACTCTAGGAGCTCGCTTCTATTTATAAGCACCTCGCCCTCGATATCTTAATTTATATAAGCTATTACTTGCTGCTCTCTTACTAATTATATCCTGCTAATAACTAGTTCTAGGTTAGTAACCTTTATAATAGTATTAATATCCTTTAGTACCTAAATGCCGCCTAGCTGCTATATATTTATAATAATAATCCCGCTATATACCTCTATAACGAGGTTAATTATCTAGTTAATAACCTTTTAACGAAACTAGTCCCTAAGCGCTCTTTTAAGTATAATATTAACTCCTTTCCTAAGTTTAGTAAGTCGCTTTAAGACGACCTCCTTAAGTATACCTCTAATAACGTTCCCTCCTGCTTTATTACTATTACTAGTACTCGCCCCGTCTCCTATGCCTCATACCTCTATACTCCTACTAAACGTAGCTAAGAAGATAGCAACGATTTAGCAAAAAGGGCTAAAAGGGGTAAGAAGACTAAGGTTATTATTACTATCTCTAATAATAGCTCTAGTAATAAGTCGGGTAGCGAGGTAAATAATAGCTCTAATAGCAAGTCAGGTAGTAACTCAGGTAGTAAGTCTAGTAGTAAGTTAGCGGGTAGTTAGTCTGCAGGTAATGATAATAGGGATGCTAGTAATGCTAGCTTAGTAACTAGTCGCTATAGTGCTATTCGTAGTTATAGTAGTCGGGGTGCTCGCGCCTATAGCTATAGTTAGAAGTAAATAGCTATTTAGATAGTTAGCTCCCTCCTTTTTTCTTATAGGATAATACCCTTCTTTCGCTATAATACTAGTAATAATTCGCTACTTAGTATAATTAATATTCTACTTCTCAATTTAGCTTCTATTCTATAGTCTTATAATTTATAATCAGCAACTTATCGCTATAACTTCGCAACTAGTTATCCCACTTCTTATAAGACCTCCTATATTATCTATTAAACTTATAAATAGCCTCTTATATATTTACTAAGTTCTCTATAGGCTCCTATATATTATATTCTATAAGCTATCCTACCTATTTAACTAGATATTGCATATTATTACTAATACCTTGCTATATAATAATCTCTTCTACCTCCTATTCCTCTAGCTTATCCTCAAGCTCTAGATATATAGGCAAACCTTTGTTACCTACTTAGTAGTTATTTTATAGTTCTAGTAAGGTAATGGAGAATATATTATATATCTATTAGTATAATAGTAGTAGATAGACTATATATACCTATATACTAACTAGTTCTATAATAGCTACTTATATAAACCTAGGTACTAGTTTCTTATTCTTAAACTAGAAGTTCTTTATTAATAGCCTAATAACCTATCTCTAATAGTAGGTCTAATCCTTATGCCTTATATTATAATACTTAGCTTATGCTTTAGTAGCCTTCTGCTACTATTCCTAGGCCCTCTCGCGGAGTCTCGAAATATATTTAATTCGCTCCCTTACGCCCTATACTATAACCCTATTTATAGGAGCTATATATTCTATATAACGTAGGTAGTAACTATATAAGGCCTCTATTAGCGAGTAGCTAGTAGTGCTATAGCAACTATTATTATATGCGAACTCCGCTTTAAGTAGTTAGACTGCTTATTCTTATAGCAAATCGCTAGTATACGCTCGCAGGTGCTTTTCTAACGTCTAGTGTATCCTTTCTAACTACTTATCGGTCTAGGGTAGTATATAGTAGAGAGGTAGCGCTTAATAGCCCTCTCTCTTATAAACTCTTCCTAAAATTAGCTAGTTAGGAGCTTATCTTAGTTGCTAACGATACCCTCTAGAGTGCTAAAATAGTATTTAACCTATTCGTAGATAATCCGCGCTAACTTAGCAGCTATTAGCTGCTTTATTATTAAAATAAATATAATAAACTTAGTTATTTAGCATATAATAACGAGGACTATATCATATTCTCTACCTATATATCGAGTGCTCGCTAGCAATCTAGTAATAAAGTCTATACTTATTTCCTAGAATAGGTATATAGGTAAGGGTAGTAGTTATAACTTTCTATAAGGCTTATGCCTCGGAACGCAGTTCCCCTAGCATATATAGCACCCTATAACGTAATTATATATATCTATAGCTAAGTTTAGCTAATAGAAGTTCCTCGAGATTAACTCGGTAGTCTTATTTACCCCTATATAACCCGCCCTGTGGTTATTATAGTATTAGCAAAGGATCTTGTAAGGGACTGGATACCCAGACTGGAGAAGCTGGAGATGCTTCGGCTAGTATAGGCCGAAGGGATAGAGAGGCCTATAGGTCTAGGGTATAGAACCCTTATAGCAAAGACCTAGTAAATACTTACTAAAAGCTAGAAATAAAGAATCTTAGAGGAAGTAAGCAAAAGTAGTATAATAATACTAATCCTACCTTTTAGGTGCTTCTATTATTAGTTTAACCTAACTATAGCTCTTAGCCCCTTGATATCTTTATAATTCTTTTGCTTCTACCCTGCTTTAGGAAGGTTAGTAATAATAATAGTATTATATACCCGAGTAATACTTACTAATTAAGCTAAAGAACCTATGCCTAATATTCGCTAAGAGTAGAGCGAAATAGCTTATATAAACCTATATAAGGAAGCTAATCCTAGCGAGTAATCAGAGGATAATATAAGCTAATAAGGGGAGGTCAGAAGCTATACTTTAAGCGAGGCTAGGGGCCCTAAAGAGAATAGGCTATTTATATTAAACGCTTATTATATAGATAATAAGTATATATAGGAGAATAGGGAATATAAGACCCCTTCCTATAAACCGGACGGGCTAATAAGCTAGATATCTATAGCTATAGCTAATAGGCTAGCCTAAGCTAGAGGGCTAGATAAAGTAATTAGCTAAGTGCTAATATAATAGATTATAACTATAATAGCTAACTAATAGGAGCTAATTGCTATTATATTAAGCAACCGAGCTCCTGCTAAGCAATTACCTAAGGTTTATAAAAAAACCCCGAATTATAATATAATATACCTTACTAGTAAATCTACTAGTATAATAAGGGAAGATTAGCTCGTTATAGTTAAAGAGGCTTATAAGTACCGCCCTAGCTGCTCTAATAGCTAGTATATCTAATAGGCTTTAAGTATAATAGAGTATACCTTATAAATAGAATAGCAGAATTATTAGCAAATACTTATAGATAACTTAGGGAACTAGATAAACCTTAAATAAGAAGACTTTAGAATTTTTATAAGAGGGTAGTATATTGCACCTAAGCTCTAAGAATAGAACTACTATAATATTTTAAGATAGTGCTATTAAAAGGATAATAAGAAACTAATTATATATTAGGCTTAATAGGAGTCTATTAACTAAGTACTTAGCGAGCTAAGTATAGGTAATATAAAGGCGCACGCCTTCTTTTAGGGCCTTATTAGGACCCTAAAGGATAAACTCTTTAAGTAGGATATTAACTATACTAATATATATACTATTACCCTATATATATAGAGATTATAGGAGATCACGGAAGGGAGATATAGGGGAACGTCTGCTAGCTATTCTAAGTTATATAAGTAACTATACTTAGGCTCTCTAGACCGCTCTTATAAGAGCAGCTCGTAACCCCCTAGGTTAATAGACTTAAGGGATTGCTACCTAGAGACCCTATCCTAGAATAACTACTCAGCAGATACTTTCATAACGCCTAGCGCTAGTAATATATCTACTAACTCCTAAGGATCCTAATACTATAACTATAAGAAGTATAGCTATATCTCCCCTAATTATATCAAACCCTATATATAGCTAATAGGTAGTAATTAGAACCTAAACCTAAGACGGGGCGGGATAAGCGCGATTATAATACCTAGTATAACTAATACTAAAGACTTAGGAAACGAGTAGGTATAGATATAACCCTGAGGGGTACTATGCTAGAAATCACCTTAGTTCTAGTAGGATAGACTATTAAGGGATAGGTATTAGCGCTCTAAGTATCTAGCGAAGTTAAACTAGAGGTTAATATAAATACCTATATAATAATAGATATTATATAAGAAGATCTTATCGAGAGGCTCTAACTAAAGGAAGCTATTAGTATTATAGCCCCTAAATTAGTAGATTTCTAGGGAAGGCCTATGCCTATAAGCAAGGTCTACTAGCTTATATTCTTCCTTATAGATAATTAGAGCTACTTATAGAAGATTCGCTAAGCTTTTATTATAAACCCTCGCCCTAAAGGAGCAGGAGATATCCTTCTATCTAATAACTTAATAGGATAGGAAGGTATATATATAGATACCTATATATATATCTAGTTATATAAACCCCTCTTACTTACTAAGCTAGAAGCAATTACCTAAGAGATTATAGAGAATAGTTAATAAGCTTATATTATATATCTAATAAGTATTATAAGCTCTAATAAAAAGGATATAGAGTCCTTAGGCAAAGATTCGCTAGATAATAAGCAGGAGAAGAAGATTCCTAGGGAACTTTAAGACTTTACTAATATTTTTAATAAGGAGAATGCAAAGAAAGTTCCGAGGCTAAAGGAAGTATTATACTATATTAAACTAAAACCTAGTAAGGAACCCCTATATAGACCTATATACCTTATATTAATAGAGCAGTTATAAACGCTTACTAAGTATATCTAGGATATAGAGGTAGTAGGCTATATATACTACTTAACTAGCTCTATAGGAGCACTAGTACTATTTTTACTTAAGAAGGATAGAAGCTTATAACTATATATAGATTATAAGGGATTAAATAAAATCATAATAAAGAACTATTATCCTCTACTACTAATTAATAAGCTTCTAGATAGACTTACTAGAGCAAAGTTTATCTCTAAGATTAACTTAAGCAAGGTATACTACTAAATTATAATTAATAAAGTAAATAGGTAGAAAATAGCGTTTAAAATATAATATAGGTACTTCGAGTATATTATAATACTATTTAGGCTTATGAATACCCTAGCAACGTTTTAGGCGTATATTTATTAAATAATTACTAACCTTTTAGATACCTACTATATTATATACCTAGATAATATTCTAATCTACTTAGATATAAGGGAATAGTATACTAAGGACTTCTATACTATCCTATACTACTTAAGGGCTACTAAGCTATTTATAAAACTAAAGAAATATAACTTCTACTAGATAGAAGTAGATTTTCTAGGGTTCTATATTACCTAAGATAGTATTAGGATAGACCTAGATAGAGTCTAAGTAGTTACTAAATAGCTAGTACTAAAGTCTTTTAGAGATATCTAAGTATTCCTTAGTTTTTATAACTTTTATTATAAGTTTATTATAAGATATTCTTATATTATAGCCCCTATAAATAGCATGCTTAAGGGAAGCTAGAATAGCATGAAGTCGGGAGCCTTCGCTTAGATAGGGGAGATATAGATTATATTTGAGATACTTTAGAGAGTATTTACTAAAGCCCTAGTACTAAGATATTATAACCTAATATTAGAAACCAGGGTTAAGACTAATATATCTACTTAGGTAGCGTCTAGTATGCTCTTATAGAAGCATAGTATAGTTTAGCACCTAATAGCCTTCTAGTTAAGGAAGCTCTTAGATATAGAGAGGCGCTAGGCTATAGGGCAATAGGAACTCCTTATTATTATAGAAAGTTTAGATTACTAGGCGTAATACCTATAAGGACTCCCTAAGAAATTCGTAATACTTATAGACTATATAGCGCTAAAAGGAGTGCTTATTATGCTTACGCGGGATATTTATAGAAGACTTATATAATAGGTTTACTACTTATTAGCGTTTAACTTTAAAATCTAGCATAGGTCGGGGTTATTAATCTAATAGATAGACTATTATAACGCCCTAATTATATAGTAGAAGATACTAAGGTAGATAATATACTTCCTACCCTTAGAAAGAAACTTAGGCTTATTAGCTAGCTTTTAGCAAATATTTACTAGTATATTACTAAGCTTAAAGGAATTATAGGTATTATGAGAACTTATACCTAAGCTATCTAGTAAAGCATATAAGAACCTTACTAGAGGGCTAGCTCTAAGGTTAAGGGATCCTTACCCTTAAGTTAGTACTACCCTATAATAGGTACTAATAAGGTACTACGTATAAGTATGCATATTAGCGCTATTACCCGCACGAAAGCATATGCAGGTGCTATGCTAATTGCTCTACGAGAGAATAGCGATAAGCTAGAGGACTTAGGAGGAGCTAGGGTTATTATACTAGAATAGTATATCCTATATATTATAATAAGGGAGCTTATTTAGCATAAAACAGCTTATATATTATAACTAGGCGTAGATCTCAAATAGATAGTTAGAGGATTATAAGCTAAAGACCCCTTCTATAGAGATATCGCAGCTAAGGTTTGCTAGAATACTAGGAAATACTAAGAATACTAAGTTAATAAGAATAATATCCTTTAGTTTAGAAGAAGACTTATTATCCTAGAAGAGGGATCCCTCTGCTATAAAATCCTAAAGAACTACTATAATATACCTAGATTAGGGTATATAGGAGTAAATAAGATAGCTAAGCTAATCTTGTGAAAGTTTTAATAGCTATATTTAATAGAGGATATATAGCGATATATTACTAAGTGCCCGCGCTACTAAGGGGTATATATACCACGGTATAAGCTATATAGGCTATTATAAATACTAGAACTACTAGTATACCTATTCTAATAGATTTCTTTAGACTTCTTAACTAGCTTACTAGAAAGTTACTAAGATAATAGA
This sequence comes from Colletotrichum sansevieriae, assembly GCA_026260285.1. Lineage (NCBI taxonomy): Eukaryota > Fungi > Ascomycota > Sordariomycetes > Glomerellales > Glomerellaceae > Colletotrichum > Colletotrichum sansevieriae. The sequence continues at coordinate 55,104 of JAOQIF010000318.1, forward strand.
GTTACTTATAATACAATCCTAGTAATTATATATTAGATAACTAAAGTAATATAGTTCTTAGTAATAATTAAGTAACTAGATGCTACGGGTTTAGCGAGGATCCTATATTAAGAGATCGAGTGCTAATATAGCACGCTAGAGGTTATTATTAGTAACTAAGATAAATTGATTACTAGCTAGTTCTAGCGAGACTAGACTAAGGCCTGAGATATAAAAGGATATATCTCTACTGCATAGTATCTATAGATAGATAGCTAGACCGAAAGAATATATTAGACCTTAACTATATATCTTATAAAGTTTAGCAAAGGCTTATGCAGCTAATAGGCAATATAATTAGTTAAAGCTGAATTTTTATATAATAATAGGAAATATATTACTATTAGTATATCCCTATTTAAAGCCCTTATAGGATATTACTTTCAAATAGTTAACTACTACTTGCTAAATATAAAGATTAGGACCTAAGGGGTTAATAAAAGGCTTAAGAAGCTAATAGAAGTTTGCTAAAGAATAGCTAAGACCTAGCGATATATAACTAAAGTATAAGCTAAGAATGCAAACGCTAGAAGAAAAGTATAATTATATTATATTAGAGATATTATAAGACTCTTAATAAAGAACTTCTATTTTATAAAGAGTTAGCAAAAGCTTGCCCTAAGATTTATTCCTATACTAGTTATAGAAGTTATAAGCTCTAATACCTATAGAGTGCAACTCCTAGAGAAGTATAATAGAGTATATAATATCTTCTCTATTACTCTACTTAAGCTATAGTATAGCTAAAAGCTTACTAAGGGGTAGCTCCTAGAACTTAAAGAAGACCCTAAGGAATAGGAAGTTGAGGATATTATATTATAGAGGGAAGTCCTAATAAGCCTCCTATATTTAGTTAAGTAGAAAGGCTAGCTAGTAGAGTATAATACCTAAGAGCCTGAAGAATACTTAGCAGATACTTTATAAATCCTCGCTAGATTTAAGAAATAGTAGTATAAGTTATATTATAAGTAGAATAACGAGTAGTATAGATTAATAAGAAAAGTTAATTAACCATAAGACGGCTAAAACGCTAAAGAGAAGACCCCTCCTTATAAAAGCAATGCAAACCCTGTAGGTATCTAACCTTATATTACTATAGAAGTCTACTATACCTCCGCTGAAGTTCCGCTAGTACTACTACTTATCGTTATTATTATTACCCTCGTTATTATTATTATTATCCTCGCTCTCCTCCTTAGAGCTATCGCTAGTAATACTGCTATTACTACCCTAACTATTACTCTCTATAGTATTATTAGAGTTGCTATCCTCTATAGTTAAGGACTCGTCCTCCTCGCTATTATAAACCTAGTATTACTAAGCTATTACTAAGGCGTTGCTAACCTTCTTCTGAGAATTTAGTTAAAGCATAGGACTACTACTAATAACTTCGAAAATAGTAATAGGAGCTTAGTAGTAAGTATTATAAAGTATATAGGAACCTTAGACCTTTGAAGGCTCCTATAAAGGAAGCGTAGATATATAGGTATCGCTCTTTAAAAGCTATATTATTAGGATATTAGCAAGCTTATTAAGAAAAGTAGCTTATTTAAAGCTATAGGTCTTATTATATAAGTAAGTAGGGAGAGCATTATCGAGCTATATTATAATCTCCTTAACTAAAACCTTATCCTTAGCCTAGCAAGCTACTTATAAATATATATTAGACTAATAAAAGGGTAAGACTAACTATAAAGTAAAACCTACCTTAAGCGAAACCTATAGATATACCTAGGTATGCGAAGCTATACTCTCCTCGATACCTATAGCGAGGAGTTAGTTCTTATAGTTCTTAGAACTAGGCTTAAGACTAGCAGGGTTTATTAACTAGTTATAAAGGTATTAGAGAAGCTCCTACCCCTGCTCTATAGCTATAAAGATATAGAAGATCTCGCGCTACTAATACTAGCTAATAGTAATTATATAGATATAACGCTTAACCTAGTTCTAATAGAAACGAGTAGTACTAATAAGATAAGTAGGAATCTAGAAATAGGAAAAGTTAGCCTATACCTCTTCTGAACGATTGCTAAACTTACCCTATAGTACTTAATACTACGAACGTAGTATAACTCGTATATACGATTACTATTATACCGATAGGTATAGATAACCTAGGTATTCTTAGGGAGCTATAGTGCATAGCTAACGCAGGGTTTGCTACTACCCGCCTGATTATGCTAACGGTTACTATTGCTAAGTTTAGCTTTAGTAGGGCTATACTTAGCGAGGAGTTAGCTAATAAGACTCTAGCGCTTATAATATTTAAGGAAGTATTAAAAGATAGGAAGGGTCTATAAAAGCTTAATAAAGGGCTTAGTTAATATAAAAGTAGTTATTAAATAATATAGTATAATAAGGAGGGAAAAGTACTAACCCTAGGGTAAGAAAAAGCTATTATTTTATAGATAGCTGAAGAGACCTCGCTAAACTATTGCAAAGGTAGATATAACTTCGGATTGCAAAGAATAGTAGTTACTTATTATAATAGGTGCTACCTACTAGGAGGTAGATATAGTAAATTAGTAGCAATAGTTGCTATCCGACCTATTTAATAGCCTCGTGACGCGCTTATTTAGAAGGGGGATAATAGGATAAAAAACGAAGTTATTATAAGGGTATAATATAAGAAAGTGCTCGCTAGATAAAGGGCGAATAGCAGGAGAATAAAAACGAAGCTATTATAAGGATAACTACCCTTTTTTAAAAGGAAATAATAGGATAAAAAACGAAGTTATTATAAGGGTATAGTATAAGAAAGTGCTCGCTAGATAAAGGGCGAATAGCAGGAGAATAAAAACGAAGTTATTATAAGGATAACTACCCTCTTTTAAAAGGAAATAATAGGATCCCTTTAGAATAGCCCGGATAGAGAGTATAAAAGGGCCTAAAAGGAGAGGAACTATAAGGAATAGGACTATAGGCTTAGCTATTATATTTATAACTCCAAGGGCCCTACTATCTTTTAGCGAATACTTAGTAAATAATTACTACGCTAGATAATAGTAGCAATAAGTAAAGGACCGGGATCTACCCCGGACATCTAAGAAGGATAATAACAGAGGGCTAACCTATAATACCCGATCTTATAGTAGGGACTACTATAATTAGAAGGGGATAATTATAAGGGACTAGATACCTAGACTAGAGAAGCTAGAGACGCTTTAGCTAGTATAAGCTAAAGGGATAGAGAGGCTTATAGGTCTAGGGTATAGAACCCTTATAGTAAAGACCTAGCGAATACTCGCTAAAGGCTAGAAATAAAGGATCTTAGAGGAAGCAAGCAAAAGTAGTATAATAATACTAATCCTACCTTTTGGGTGCTTCTGCTATTAGTTTGACCTGACCGTGGCTCTTAGCCCCTCGATACCTTTATAGATCTCTAGCCTTAGAGACCCTTCTTAAAATATCTCTAGCTATCCCTTATAGAATAGGGTTCCCTAGCTATTAATTTTATAGCCCCTATAATTACTAGCTAGTCTATATACCCTCTCTAATTATATCTAGTAGTATAAGTTATTAGCTTATAGTCTGCAGATGAGATTCTCTATTACTTTAGGTTACTAACTATCCGCTATTTCACCCGTTATAAGCTCCCTTATAACCTAGCGTGGGATATACTACTATGCTATAGTAACCCTAGCTCCAAGCAAGTCCACTTAGTTAATAACTTCTCACTAAGCATTCTCTATATCACCCATTGCTCTTTAGCATTAGGTTATTATAGCTACTATAGTTATAGTAATATTAGCGCGCTATAGAGCGTAATACTAACTAGAGACCGAGGCATCTCCGCCCCTAGAGCTATCTATCTAGAAGGGGCACCTTATACTAGCCCTTATAGCGTTAATAAATGCTTTTAAGGTCTCTATACTACCTTATAATATAGTAATACTTATCTAAAGGTCTGCTAGTAGTTTACTAATAAACCTTAGCTTCCTCGCTAGGGTTAGGAGTATATTATTATACTTCACCTCCCCCTCTATATAGTCTAGCCTCTTAGATAAACTATCTACTAGGTTTATAACCCCTAACTTATGCTCTGAGTTGAAATTAAATACTAAGAGTTTATATACCTACTTAGCGAGCCTTCCCTAAAGGTCCTATATGAGCGCGCTAATAACTCCCTTTAGCACCTAGTAATCCGTTAGGACTATAAACTTCTTTAATATACCCTAAAGGTAATAAGCCTAATAGTCTAAACCCTTAACTATAGCGAGAAGTTCCTATTAGCTTGCTCCCTAATATTACTCTATATCGCTAAGCTTCTATAAATAGTAAGTAACTAGTTACTACTAACTATTAGCATGCTATAATAGGATGCTAGATATAGCCTTTATAGAAGCATCCGTCTTAACCCTTATCTCGTAGGTTAAGTCCTAGTATTAGAGAATAGTTGCTAAGCAGAAGGCAGCTTAAAGCTGCTAGAAGGCTTATTAAGCCTCTTCTAGCTAGTAGAACTCGCCTCCTTTCTTACTATTCTCACTACCCTTTAATAAGGATATTATTAGGGCTATAATACCTAAATATCTTATAATAAACTTATAATAGAAGTTATAGAATCTAAGGAAGACCTAGATATCTCGGTATATCTTTAGTAGCTTCTATTTAGTAATAGCTCAGATATAAGTTTAGTTTATTAATATACCCTTAAGCGTAATAATATACCCTAGGAACTCTACCTGCTATTAGTAAAACCTATATTTACTAAGCTTAGTATAGAGCTCCTACTAGTAAAGCCTATAAAGTACTTAGAGAAGGTTTTTTATATATTACTCTCTTATCTCGGAGTAGATTATAATATTATTTATATAAGTAATATAATAGGTATCTAGCAGCTCGGCAAGCGCTTAGTAAATATATACCTAGAATATAGCTAGGGTATTTATAAGTCTAAATAGCATAATAGTATATTTAAAGTACCTATAATATATCCTAAATGCTATTTTCTAGCGATCCTCTAGCTTAATGCGAATATAGTAGTATATATCTTAAATATCGATTTTTAAGATCTATTTCGCTCCCTAAAGCTTTTCTAATAGTTTGCTCATAAGAGGGAGTAGATATCGGTTCTTTATTATTACCTTATTAAAGCTTTAATAATTTATATAAAAATATAGGGACCTATCTTTCTTAGGTATAAAAAGGATAGGGGCGCCTGCCTCGCTAGTTAAAGGTTAGATCTACCCTATTGCCTAGTTATTAGCGATATATTAGGAAAGTTCTTCTAACTAGTGCTCGTTTAATAAGTAGATAGGCCTATATAGAGGTTTCTTCCCTTTAATTAAGTTAATAATATATTCTACACCCTCTAGGACTAGGTATTACTTTGCTAACTATTTATTAAATATTACTTATTTACTAAATAGCTCTAGTAGTAACTCTATATCGCCCTCTAGGGTGTCTTCTTCTTCTAGAGCCCCTATTAGCAGCTTATAGGGGGCGATATTCCCTAATATATATATAATATAGGCTTTCTAGCTATTCTTAATAATCACTTATATAAATACTAATAGCTTAGTAATACTAAAGTATTTATATTCCTAGGTATTTATCCGGGTATTAATTATAATACCCTCTCTTCCTATAGAGTATTATAATAGGAGGAGGTCTCTTGCTCCTTTAGTTCAGGGGGCTTTAGTAAAGAGTTGCTATATCTTCCTTGCTTCTCTTCCTAAGTTAATAAAGAAAAATATTAACTAGTATATATTCTAGCCCGTTATAAATAACCTATTAAACCCTTCTAATATAGGGGTAATAGCTACTATAGGTTATAGTTATAGGGATTTAGCTAGTTAACTACTAATAATATTAACCTCGGAATAGAAGTCTATATCTACTACTACTTCTTATTTAGTAATATTCTAGAGAATAATCGCTTATCCCTTTATAATAGCTCCTTTAAGGAGAGTATCTAGTTCTAATTTAGGCATAGGGGTTATTAGTATAATCCCCTAGCTTACTTATTTTCTAACGAGTTAAGTTCCTTAATTCTTAAGGATTAGATTATATTAACCCTCGCCTTCTTAGTAAGTACTTAGTATCCTACTAGTATTTTATTTACGCTTTATCTCATATATTTATCCGGGTAATCTACCCTCTTATACCCCTTTTACCTATAGCTAAAGTATATTATATAATTAGATATTATAGGTTATATACCAGGGCTAGATATAGACCTACTCTAATTAGATCCCTATATTATACTACTAACCTATTAATAAGGCATTAGGCTTTATAAACCCTATGTTATCTTCTAGCTAGAACCCTGCTAGCCCGTCTTTTAACCCGACCTTATTACTAGGGGCCCCCTTAGGTTATGCTCTTCCCCTATATACTATTTCTTACTTTTACTTTATAGAGGTTTACTACCCTATTAGTAATATATCTCCTATAAGTATTTAGCTTCTATAGCTATATCTCTTAGCCTCTATATCTTAACTTTCTAATATTTAAGTTCCCTATATAGGAATAGGGCTAATTAGAAGTATAGTATATAAGCCTTAGCCTTGCTATCTTCTATACTAACTATACCTAAGTCCTAATATATTGCTAACTATTTAGCGAAGAACTTTATTAGTAACTATATCGCCTTCTACCTTATTATATCTAGCTTCTCGTAATACCTTCACTCTTAAAGCTCGGGGTTAATATAGTATTAGTAAGTAAATACTATAAAGTCGGCTTATGCTAGGTCTCCTTCTAGCCTAGCCCTATAATATTACTACTAGGTCTATAGGGATAGGCTTATCTTTATAAGTACTTATTAGACCTGCTGCTCTAGTATACTACTAGCATATAGTTAGTTTCTATCTTTAATCGCTTAGATCTAGTTGCTCACCTAGTCTATAGTAAAGTCCTTAGTTATAATATAGTAGTTATATATAGGGAGCTTTTTATATTCTCTCTATAAGTATCTTAGCGCTAAGCAATTAATAAGTTCTTATAATAGGGCAGCGGTTTATTCCTCATATTGCTATTATTATAAATATATCTGCTCTATAAGGCTCTCCTATTATTTCTATAGTAACCCTATAGCCTAGGTAAGGTTGCTAGAAATACTAGCTTCTCGGGGCGTCCTAGGCGGGGTGCCCTATTAGCTACTGCTTGCTATCCATTCGCCCCTCAAGGGGTAGTCTACCTAGTCTAGCGCTACCTAGGACCTAGCCCGACCCCTCGGGGTTATTCCTCCCGCTATATTATCGCTAGGATTATCTATTCCCCTAGCATAATATCTGCATTATATTCCCTATATCTCAGGGCTTAGCGAGCGATTAGTATCTTATTAGCTAAGACCTTATTAATTATATTCTATATACCTAGCCTGGAGTTTATTATAATTAAACTCCGTTGCTAAATTATTAGTATACTATTACTAGTTCGCTTTAAATTAAGGTAGAAGCAATAGAATTATAAAGAGTATAGCTAAAGGCCTAAACTAGGAAAGGCTAGAATATTGAAACGTAGATATCCGTTATTATATTAGACTATTACTTAAACTTCTGAGTTTTCCGCTTATAGAGTTTTCTCTAGGGTATATTTATTCGCCCCTAACTCGCTGACGTTTTGCTGATAGCGTAGCTCTGCATCCTGCACCCGCTATTGTTCCTTACAGTATCTTATAAGGGCCTCGAATAGGGATATACTAATAGTAGTATATTTACTATTATTATATAAAAATTTAGCTTTAACTAATTATATTAACTATTAGTTATATAAGCTTTTGCTAAACTTTATAAGATATATAATTAAGGTTTAATATATTCTTTTAGTCTTGCTATCTATCTGCAGATACTATGCTATAGAGATATACCCTTTTATATCTAAAGCCTTAGTCTAGTCTTACTAGAACTAACTAGTAATTAGTTTATCTTAATTACTAATAATAGCTTTAGGCATATTATATTAGCACTTAATCTCTTGATATAAGATTCTCGCTAAACCTATAGCATCTAGTCACTTAGTTATTAATAAGAATTATATTACTTTAGTTATTTAGTATATAACTACTAGAATTATATTATAAGTAACTCTATTATCTTAGCAACTTTCTAGTAAGCTAGTTAGGAAGTCTAAAGAAATCTATTAGAATAGGTATACTAGTAGTTCTAGTATTTATAGTAGCTTATATAGCTTATAATATAGTATATATACCCCTTAGTAGCGCGGGCACTTAGTAATATATCGCTATATATCCTCTATTAAATATAGCTAATAAAGCTTTTATAAGATTAGCTTAGCTATCTTATTTACCCCTATATACCCTAATCTAGGTATATTATAGTAGTTCTTTAGGATTTTATAGCAGAGGGATCCCTCTTTTAGGATAATAGGTCTTCTTCTAAACTAAAGGATATTATTCTTATTAACTTAGTATCCTTAGTATTCCCTAGTATCTTAGCAAACCTTAGCTATAAGGTCTCTATAGAAGTAGTCTTTAGCTTATAATCCTCTAACTATCTATTTGAGATCTATATCTAGTTATAATATATAAGCTATTTTATCCTAAATAAGCTCCCTTATTATAGCACGTAGGATATACTATTCTAGTATAATAACCCTAGCTCCCCCTAAGTCCTCTAGCCTATTGCTATTCTCTTATAGAGCATTTAGCATAGTATTTATATATGCTTTTATATAGGTAATAGCGCTAATATGCATACTTATATATAGCAGCTTATTAGTACCTATTATAGAGTAGTACTAACTTAAGGGTAAGGATCCCTTAACCTTAGAGCTAGCCCTCTAGCAAGGTTCTTATATACTTCGCTAGATAGCTTAGATATATATTTCTAAAATAGCTATAGTTCTTTTAAGCTTAGTAATATATTAGCAATCTATTACTAAAAGCTAGCTAATAAGCCTAAGCTTCGTTCTAAAGGTAGGAAGTATATTATCTACCTTAGTATCTTCTACTATATAGTTAGGGTATTATAATAATCTATCTATTAGATTAATAACCCCTAACCTATACTAGATTTTAAAGTTAAATATTAATAAGTAGTAAACCTATTATACGAGCCTTCTATAAATATTCTATATAGGCATAGTAAGCACTCCTTTTAGCACTATATAGTCTATAAGTATTATAAATTTCTTAAGGAGTCCTTATAGGTATTATAACTACTGATCTGAACTTTCTATAATAATAAGGAGTTCTAATTACTCTATAGCCTAGCGCCTCTCTATATCTAAGAGCTTCCTTAACTAGAAGGCTACTAGGTGCTAAATTATACTATATTTCTATACGAGTATACTAGATACTACTTTAATAAATATATTAGTCTTAACCTTAGTTTCTAGTGCTAGGTTATAATATCTTAGTATTAGGGTTTTAGTAAATACTCTCTAAAATATCTTAAATATAGTCTATATCTCCCCTATCTAGGCGAAGGCTCCCGACTTTATACTATTTTAGCTTCCCTTAAGCGCGCTATTTATAGGAGCTATAATATAGGAATATCTTATAATAAACTTATAATAAAAGTTATAAAAGCTAAGGAATATTTAGATATTTCTAAAAGACTTTAGTACTAGCTATTTAGTAACTACTTAGACTCTATCTAGGTCTATCCTAATATTATATTAGGTAATATAGAACCCTAGAAAATCTGCTTCTATCTAATAGAAGTTATGCTTTTCTAGTTTTATAAATAGCTTAGTAACCCTTAGGTAGTATAGGATAATATCGAGATCCTTAGTATGCTATTCCCTTATATCTAAGTAGATTAGAATATTATCTAGGTATATAATATAATAGGTATCTAAAAGGTTAGTAAGTATTTAGTAAATATACGCCTAAAAGGTTACTAGAGTATTTATAAGCCTAAATAGAATTATAATATACTTAAAGTGCTTATATCGCATTCTAAACGCTATTTTCTACCTATCTGCTTTATTAATTATAATTTAGTAGTATACCTCGCTTAAGTTAATCTTAGAAATAAACTTTACTCTAGCGAGTCTATCTAGAAGCTTGCTAATTAGTAGCAGAAAGTAATAGTTTTTATTATAAATTTATTTAGTCCTCTATAGTCTATATATAGTTATAGGCTTCTATCCTTCTTAGGTATAAATAGTATTAGTGCTCCTATAGAGCTAGTTAAGTAGTATATATAGCCTACTACCTCTATATCCTGAATATACTTAGCGAGTATTTGCAACTACTCTATTAATATAGGGTATATAGGTCTATATAGGGGTTCCTTATTAGGTTTTAGTTTAATATAATATACTACTTCCTTTAGCTTTAGAACTTTCTTTATATTCTCCTTATTAATTATTAGCAAAGTCTTAAAGTTCCCTAGAGATCTTCTTCTCCTATTTATTATCTAGCGAATCTTTACTTAAAATCTCTATATCCTTCTTATTAGAGCTTATAGCGCCTATTAGATATATAATATAAGCCTATTAGCTATTTTCTATAATTTCTTAGATAATTACCACTAGCTTAGTAAGTAAGAGGGGTTTATATAACTAAGTATATATATAGATACCTATATAGATACCTTCCTATCCTATTAAGTTATTAGATAGAAGGATATCTCCTACTCCTTTAGAGCAAGGGCTTATAATAAAAGCCTAGCAAATCTTCTATAAATAACCCTAACTATTTATAAGGAAGAATATAAGCTAATAGACCTTTCCTATAGGTATAAGACTTCCTTAGAAATCTACTAATTTAGGGGCTATAATACTAGTAGCCTCCTTTAGTTAGGGTCTCTTAATAAAATCTTCTTATATAATATCTATTACTATATAGGTATCTAGATTAACCTCTGGTTTAACTTTGCTAGATATTTAGAGTGCTAATACCTATCCCTTAATAATCTATCCTACTAGAACTAAGGTGATTTCTAGCATAGTACCCCTTAGGGTTATATCTATGCCTACTTATTTCCTAAGTCTTTAGTATTAGCTATGCTAAGTATTATAATTATACTTATCCCACCCTATCTTAGGTTTAGGTTCTAGTTACTACGTCTTAGCTACGCGCGGTTTTTAGTATAGTTAAAGGAGATATAGCTATACTTCTTATAGTTATAGTATTAGGGTCCCTAGGAGTTAGAGGGCATACTACTAGTACTAGGTATTGCATAGGTATTTACTATATAGTTATTCTAGGATAGGGTCTCTAGGTAGCAATTCCTTAAGTCTATTAACCTAGGGGGTTATAAGCTGCTCTTATAAGGGCGGCCTAGAGAGCCTGAGTATAATTACTTATATAACTTAGAATAGCTAGTAGATATTCCTATATATCTCCCTTCTATAATCTATTATAACCTCTATATATATAGGGTAATAGTATATATATTAATATAGTTAATATCCTACTTAAAGAGTTTATCCTTCAGGGTCCTAATAAGGCTCTAAAAGAAGGTATATACCTTTATATTACTTATGCTTAGCTTGCTAAGTACTTAGTTAATAGACTCCTATTAAGCTTAATATATAATTAGTTTCTTATTATCCTTTTAATAGAACTATCTTATAGTATTATAGTAGTTCTGTTCTTAGAGCTTAGGGATAATATATTACCCTCTTATAAAGATTCTAAAGTCTTCCTATTTATAGTTAATCTAATTCCCTAACTTATCTATAAGTATTTACTAATAATTCTACTATTCTATTTATAGGGTATGCTCTATTATACTCAAAGCCTATTAGATATACTAGCTATTAGAGCAGCTAGGGCGGTGCTTATAAGCCTCTTTAACTATAATAAGCTAGTCTTCCCTTATTATATTAGTAGATTCGCTAGTAAGGCGCGCTATATTATAATTTAGGGGTTTTTTATAAACTTTAGGCGATTGCTTAGTAGGAGCTTAGTTACTTAATATAGTAGTAATTAGCTTATACTAGTTAGCTATTATAGTTATAATCTATTATATTAGTACTTAGCTAGTTGCTTTATCTAGCCCTCTAGCCTAAGCTAGCTTATTAGCTATAGCTATAGATATCTAGCCTATTAGCCTATCTGGTCTATAGGAAGGGGTCTTATATTCCCTATTTTCCTATATATACTTATTATCTAAGTAGCGAGTGCTTAGTATAAGTAGCCTATCCTCTTTAGGGCCCCTAGCTTTGCTTAAAGCATAGCTTCTTACCTCCCCTTATTAGCTTATATTATCCTTTAATTACTTGCTAGGGCTAACTTCCTTATATAGGTTTATATAGGCTATTTCGCTCTACTCTTGGTAAATATTAGGTATAGGTTCTTTAGCCTAATAAGTAGGCATTACTTAGGTATATAGCACTATTATTATTACTAACCTTCTTAAAGCAGGGTAGAAGCAAAAGCATTATAAAGGTATTAAGAGGCTAAGAGCTATACTTAGGTTAAACTAATAGTAGAAGCACCTAAAAGGTAGGTCTAGTATTACTATACTACTTTTACTTACTTCTTCTAAGATCCTTCTTTTCTAACCTTTAGTAAGTACTTACTAAGTCCTTATTATAAGGGTTCTATACCCTAGACCTTTAGGCCTCTCTATCCTTTTAGCCTATGCTAGCTGAGGTGTCTTCAGCCTCTCTAGCCTGGGTATCTAGTCCCTTATAGTTATAAGGTATTATTTAGGGATAAGGAAGTTTAGGCTCTCATTAACTAATCCCTTGGGGATAGGTATTATAATAACCTTATATTTATTAATGATAGATTTAATAAATTAACTAAGGTTAATTATAATAGTATTTATATTATTAGCGCGACCCTTAGAGATTATTATAGCTAAGGCGATATAGGTTTTCTTAGCTCTATTTAGTAGGGTAGAAATATATCAAATATAATTACTATAAGCTTATATACTATTGATAGCCTTAATAATATTAGCTATATTAGGGGTATTGGTAGTAGTAACTAGCTTCTAAGGAGTAGCTATCTTAATATTATTACCCTTATTCTATATAATAAGTATAGATCTAGTACTAGCTATATTATTACTAATTGATAATTAAGGTTTAATATAATTAGTAATATTAATAGCTTAGTTAGGTTAAATAGAGTCAAGGGACTCTTTAGGCTAGGTAGCTTTAATACGTTTATTAAGTTAAATATACTTAGTATTTATAAATTCCTCTTTATAATTATACTTTTTACCCGGATTAATACTAATTAGCTTACTTTAAATCTTAGTATAATATTTATTAGGTATATAGGAGTTTTAAGTATTTAAATTAATAGATTCTATTTATAGTCTAAGATTATAAGAGGGAATTAATATCTAAACTTATTATAGTTAGTAGGACCTAGTTATAGAATATAATAAGTATTTATTCTAATATAGATAATAAATAGGGTTCTAGATATATTTTAATTAGTTCTATAGTATTAGGTTTCTTAGGTATATATTTATTTAAAAGCTACTTAGTTATAAACGTAGTATCCTAGTTTATTCATAAGAGGGGATTTAATATATAATAAGTAGTATTAGATATAATTAAGAGTAATATACTTAATATCTTCTTATTTAGATTATTATCTATTAGAGGTAAAGTAGTAGCTAGGTATACAAAGTATAAGGTGCTCTAGAAGCACTAAGCGTATATAATAATATTAAATATTAATAAGTATCATTAATATATAGAGGAGGATAAGGGTAACATAATAAAGAGTATTCTAATAATACTAAAGATAATAAAAGGGTAAAAGGAAAAGATAATATTAATACATACTAATAAAGATAAGTATATATTAAGAAACTTTATATAATAATAAGCTACCAAGGAAAGTAATAATAACTAGTAGGGTTACTTAGTAATATAAATTCATTTTATATATATATAATTAAGTACTAATTCTTTCTATTACTTAAATAAGAATAGGGATCGACCTTTAAATAAGAATAGTAGTTATATTTATAAAGGTTCTTAAGGTGCCAATGGCAGAAGGTATTTAAGAGGGAAGGTATATTAAATATATCTATTGTTTTTATTAGGCTAGATATAAATATTACTATTATTAGGATAAGGCCCTTAGATATATTAAGTATACTAAATATCCTTATTTTATAATAAGGCCTTAGTTAAAATATCTTTTTCAATCTAATTATTTATTTAAGGCGCTTTAAGTAGTAGACTTCTTATTTATAATATATATTTTATTATACTATTAGGTTCTTTTAAGGCGTTTCTCTTAGGCGTTTTAGTAATCTTTTACTAGGTTTTAATACTAGTTTAATACCTTATTGAATAGGTTTTTAAGCTTAAGCTTATCTATAGAGCTATTCTATTTCTTATTCCTTACTTTTAAATATAGTAATAAGTTTATTTTTATTTATAGTATTTTTATCTATTTAAATAATATATTAGTAAGTAATCTTTTTATTTAACTAGGTATTATATCTTTCTTTATATAAGAGTTTGCTTCTTAAGAATAATTTTAATCTTAAAGTATTTATATACTCTAAGCTATTGAATATTATTATCTTCCTTAATATTAACTAATCCTCTATAGTTATCTTAATAGTTAAATAGGTTATTACTAGGAGCTAGCATTAGAGTTAATTAGATAATAGATATAACTAGATAAATATTTATATTAGGTAGAATATTAAGGTAATAAGCTATCTTATTAATATATTTAAGAACCTTAAAAGGGATATACTAATAGCTATACTTCAAATTTAGTTATCCTAGTACATAATATCCCAAACCTATCTTGAGATATATCTAGTTACGTAGCTTAAATATAACAAAATAATATTTTTTATTATACAATTCCTTTATATTAAGTTCGGAATTGCGCTATAGCCCCTTTGCAAAAAGACTATAATAAATTCACCTAGTTCGAAGGTATAATTTAGGAAATACTATGCAGGTATTTTAACCTCTACCCTCTACTAGTTAAAGAAAAATAATATAAGAACCCTATATATTTCTACTTAGAAGCAAACCCTTATATAAAGTTAGATATGCGCTGTACTAGGGCTAATCATATCAGAGCTGAGCGGGCTACTAAGGCTCTCGTAGTAACGCCCTCGCTAAACCTTCTAGTAAGGTGCTACGAAAGCTACTACACGAGATAACTCCTTAACCCACCTTCTAGCAAGGTGCTATAAACGCTACTATACGAGAGGTAACTCCTTAACTAAAGAGGTCTTTCCTAAGAGGTTCTTATAGCTAGAAGTATAAGAAGCTCTATAAGTAGGGCCTTATACCTCTCCCTCTTCCTTATCGTTATCTCTTAATTATATTAATACTAGACCTTATATATAAATATGCTAAGCCTAAGCGATGTGTACTCTTTAGTATAAATAATATATAAGGGATTACTAGAGAGTTTAGTATTAATATAATTAATAAAACCTACTCCTTTATTAACCACTCCACAATATATAGAGAGCGTATTATTAATATAGCCCTTAGGAGGGCTTACCTTAATACCCCTATAGGGGATTCTATAAGGTATAATAGTATTATAGCTAAGTAAGTAAACTTAGTAGTAGAAGTTTAATAGGTTATTATATATCCTATAGAGTAGCCCTTCTTTAAGTAGGTCCTCTATATTACTAAGGCAGAAGCAGCCTATTAGGAGAACGTTAGTAAGTATAGCTTATGCTAACTGCTGTAATATAGAGAGAGCGTTACTAACGATAGCATAGCTACGAAGGCGTTAGCTAACCCGATCGAATAAGAGGACTAGCGGACGAAGCGGTAATAGAGGCGGTATTAGTAGCGCGGGTAGTGCGCGAGAGGATAAGTTAATAGTTTCATAGTTTAAATAATTAACAAAACTACGTTATTATTAATATAAAGTTAAAGATCGTGAGGCTATAGGTATATATAAGTATAGCTATAGTTAGGAGAGTTATAATTATATAACCAAAGGCTATATATTATTAGGAGACGCGGAGTTAGAAGGTCTAATACACTTGAGTAGGTAAAATCACTATATAGTGGCTAGAGGCCCCTTTCCTTTATATACAGCTAGGCTATTATAATGAAAGTTTTAGCTTCCTCCTAGAAGACTTTATAGTTAATCTCTAGGTTAATATTACTGAGGATATTTAGTATAAGATAACTCGTGGGAGAGATTAGGTATCTCGGGGTAGCTTAGAAGGCCTAGATATTAGAGCGTAATAATATTCTGGGAAATTATTAATGAATCTAATATAATATAATATAGAATTATATAGGAACTAATATCAAAAGATAAGTTAGCTATAATATATATATATAAAGAGAGGGAAAGAGGATATACTTAGAGATATTCTAGCTAAGCAGGGCTATATTGGGCTACGTTACGAATACTCTAGCTAAGCTAGGCTTATAACCTATAAGAACTCGTAGGAGAGATCGGGTAGCTCGGGGTAGCTTAGAAGGCCTAGATATTAAAGCGTAATAATATTTAGGGAAATTCTTAATAAATCCGGTATAATATAGTATAGAATTATATAGAAAATAATATAGGAACTAATATCAAAAGATATCCTTAGCAATATTATATTCTCTAAGTTTTAGTTACTCCTAAGAGGTGTAAGGGGCTAAATATTTCTAAAATATAACTATAAAAGCAGCTAATTATCTAAGTAGTTATACTTCGACTACTGAGTAATCCATGCCCTATATTATATAAGTATATAGAGGAAGTAGTAAGGAATATTTTCTTCTTAAGAAGTATATAATTATAATATATATATGATTTTATATAGAATTGTAAAGTATTAAAATATTATTAAAATATTATTAGTATTATTATATTACTCAAGCTATTATATAGCTCTAAAGTATATATATACGTATAGGTATTAGGTTATAAATTTATTAAGTTATCAAGTTATTAAGTTATTAAGCTATTAAGTTATTAGGTTATTAAGTTATTAGGTTATTAAGTTATTAAGGTTAGGTTATTGATATTAGGTTATTAAGCTAGCTTATTTTATTTATTTATTTCTTAATAACTCAAGGTATTTATTATGGAAATAGTATACTATACTCTAGAAAAGAGTATTTATAAAGAGAATTTATTATAGTTTATTAAGAGTATTTATTAGTATTTATTAAAATAAGATATTACTAAGAATATAAATCATATATTCGTATATCCCCCCGTAAGGTATATACGCTTGTATATAGCTTACTATTTTATATCTTATATCTTATGTTTTATGTTTTATATTTTATACATTATATATAGGTATAAATTATTATTAATAGTTATTTATTTCCCTATAAGGGTATTTAAAAAAGATAGAAATTATTCTTCCTATAGCTATTAGCCCATAGCTAGAAGACTACCTTTTAAAAAGATATATAGTAGACGTCTTAAATATTCTTACTAGAATAGAAGAGACTTTCTACCTCATAGCTTATATGAATAGCTATAATACGGTCCTTGTTGCTATCTAGCTAAGACGCTTCAATTTATAGCTAATAAATAGCTATAATATAGCCTCTTTTATTTTATAGGTTTATTTTACTATTATAAAATCTTAAAAACCCCTTTGGGAAAAAGATTGAGAAAATATTAGTAATAGTATATAAGTAGTGAAAAAACCTTAAACCCTTATAGATATAGAGACCTTGCCGCGTATAGTATAGGTATAGTTATAATATAGTCTTGGATCCTTAATAGGGAAAAGTAGGAAAAACTAGTTATTATAATAGAGAAATACTAGTGTTGTTACTCTCATTATTATTATGATTATTATGATTATTATGATTATTATTATATTATTTAAGCTATTATATAGCTCTAAAGTATATATATACGTATAGGTATTAGGTTATTAAGCTAGCTTATTTTATTTATTTATTCCTTAATAACTCAAGGTATTTATTATAGAAATAGTATATTATACTCTAGAAAAGAGTATTTATCATAATTGATTAAAATAAAATATTACTAAGAATATAGATTATATATTCTTATAAAATATATTATTACTATTTATCCTATATAGGATTTAGGTTAGTAAATAACTAATCACTTATAAGTAGGCGTTATGAATGTTATATTAGAAGCTTAGGAGTAATTTTACTTAGTTGTTATTAATAAAATTAAGAAAGTAATAAACAGCTAGTTTAATAGTTTATTTCTTATATTCCAATATTCTATTAGATTAAGAATAATATGCTATTAAGAATCTTAACTTAGTATATAGTTTAGCTTATAATATACTTTAAAATTTTAATAGAAACTTATAATTATAATAAGATATAATAGCCTTTAGTATTCCCTGGTTATTATATTAGAGATTATAAAGAAAAAGGTATCCCCAGATCTTAGTAGTATGTATTAAATAACTTAAGAAAAGAAGTATTACATTAGAGAACGTATTAGGTATAATATGTATTATATTAAGTAGTAAGAAGTTCTCTATTTTTTAACCTAAATATTATAAAGGTATTTTATGAAGTCTAATAATAAAATTTATAGTAATTATATAGAAGGGGATAGCTAGTATTGATATTAGTTATATTATACTAAGTAATAGTTAATATTCTATACTTATTACTCTATACTATAAGTAGTTAGCTATATAGGTATTAAGTTATTATTTAAGATATAGGATATAAAAATATGTATTAATATCTCTCTATATTTAATCCTTACTAAAGTAATAATAGTTATTATAAGCTTTTTTAATAAGTAGCGTTATTAACTCTTTTAGAATATAGAGTCTTCGTTTTTTAATATAAGGGTTAATATAATAGAGAAGACTACTATTTATGATAAAGTTAAGGTCTATACTATCTATCTTTCTATAAAGTATTTTACATACTTTACTCTAAGGGTTTAAGTTAGTATATAATTAGATAAGCTTAGTTTTAAAGTTATTATTAAGAGATATCTTAGTTATAAAGTTAACCCCTATAGGTATATTATCCTATATCTTATTAAGTTCTCTAGTATCTTTAATAGGGATCTTAATTATAAGTAGATATAATAATATATCTGCTATAATATTTAACGTTTTAGGAATATAATAATATACTAGGGAGAATTAGCTAAGGTATTCTAATAATAATATAAGTCATAGGTTAGACCTTATTTTAAGTTCTAACTATAGTAATATTTATTTAATAATATTCTATAATACTAAATAATCTATAAGTATAATTATAAGGCTGCTTCTTAATAAATATAATATTAACTAATACTTTTTTATTACTTAAACTAAGTAAGCTACCTTAAGCTTAGTAAGCTAATATTTCTATTCTACTTAGTTAAGGGCTTTACTAACATAAGTAATTAAGTATATATTAGTATACTTAATAGGGTTATAAGGCTTCTACTTAATATTATTAGCTAGCTAGAAGATTAGCGCGGAGTATTTATATTCCTTTAATAAGTTAAGATAAATAAATAGCTACTTATTAGGATTATAGTAGAATAAGGCGTTATCTACTATTAATATATCCTTAATATTATTAAAGCTAGCTATTTCTTCTAGTATAAGTTTACAGCTTTTTTTCTAATAAAAGACCTTTCTTATAGTACCTTTATGCTTCCCTTAGGCTACGGCCTCTATAAGTAATACTATTTTATATTATTAGAGTAGTTAAATATAATTACTATAGTATAGTATTATATATTATAGAGAACTAGTTACCTTTACTTAGTATTTAGCTAATAAAGGTTATAGGGATACTTAATCTTCTTAATAGTATTAATATAATCCTATAATTTAATAGTTTAAATATGTTAATAGTAAAGCTACGTAACTTAATAGAAGGGTATCTAATAAATAACTTCTTTATAAAGAGCAAAAATCTACAGTTTAAGGATTATATTAAGGTACTTAAGGTAAGTCTTAAGGCCCTTCGAGGTAATTATAATATTTTTAATAAATATATAGGTACATTACTTATATAGTTATAAAGATTTATCTATAATATCTCAAGTATAAGCTAGCGAATTATAAAATCCTATAAATACTACTTTCTTAAGTATTCTTATCTTTAATAGCTAATCATAGTAAGTCGATCTTAGTATTCCTTCTTGATAAGGAATTAATAGAAGAAGAATTAAGTATTAACTATAGTAATATATAGTTTACTATAAAGGCGTTTAATAATCTCTTACTATAGTAGTATAGGGTATATATCTAGGATTATAGCCTTATTAAGACTATATAAGTCTATAACTATCTAACCCTTATATTTATTATCTATAATTCGCTATGGTATAAAACCTAGGGCTCTAAATAATATAGGTCTAGAGTTACCTTATTCTATATAGACTTAGGCGTAAAGCTTATCTAAGATTTTATTAATAAGTCTTTTATTTTCTTTATTAATAGGATAAGGTTATTATGTAATATTTATAATCTATTATCCTTTAATAAGTTTAACCTTAAGGTAGTAATCTTTAGAAAAGTTAATTAGACCTTAGTCTTTCTAAATAGTTAGGTAATATAATATAACCTTTTTGAAGTATTCAATAGCTTTAGTATCTTAGTTATAGATATATATACCTTCTTTAGTAATAACTACTAGTAAGCTCTTAGGCTTAATTATACCTATCCTACTATTTAGGTTAATATATCCTTTATAGATATCTCCCTAGATTAGTATTTAAATTATCCTTAGTTATACCTTAGTTTATAAGCGCTTCCTTATTAGTTATATTAGAGATCTCTACTTATTTATTAACTAGTAGTTCTAATAACTAAATAGGTATTATAAGTTTATAATCTAAGAGAGTAAATATAGAGTAATATATTAAGTAGTTATATAATAATATTAAAAAGGCTACTTATAAATAATTATAAGTCTTTAGCTTAAGGTATTTATTAGACTTAAAGGGCAATAGGGTTCTAATTTTAGTACCTCTTTTAATTTACAATAGATAAGGAGTATTATTAATAGTAGCAAGTAATAGTGAATTACCTATATATATATACTTATATACACCCTTTTATACCTTAGGCTAAATAGAAGGGACTCTATGTTACTAATAGTATATAAATTCAGATAGTTAAGCGATTATATAGCGTGATACTTATATTCCTAGTAGTATATATATTATAAACCTTTAAAGGGACGTTTAAATAGATTTACAAAGGAATTCGAATATAGTATATAATATAATATAGATATATAATTCTAAGCTTTAGACGTTAAGCCCGTTAGGTATATTAAAGTCTTACCCTATAAGTAAACTAGTATCTAAATATAGGACTAGCTATATACCTATATAAAGCTTAATAAGTATTATATACCTATTAGATTATTATCCTTATATAATAATTAAGAAGGTTACCTAAGTAATAGTCTTAAGGCTTCTAATACCTTTGAGCTTAAATACCTTAGGTTCTTATAAGAGGGTATAAAACTATTATAAGCAGGCTTTACTTATAACTAAATAGTTAGCGCTAGTACCAATATAGATTATAATTAGTAATCTATTATAATAGCATCGGATAATAGTTTTTATAACGTGGTTTATTAGTTAGCTGCGTATTTTAGTTAGCTGCGTACTTCGTCTTATATCTATAATAATATCTAGTATTTCTTAAATATAATATATTAAATCTATTATTAATTATCGCTATTAGAATTTCCTGATAATTTAATATCCTTAGAATAGGTTCGTATATTATAACTAGTCTTACTATATATATTATAATATCTCTAAGCCAGCTAAGCCCTCTTGAATAGACCCCTTTCCTTATCCTCTTAAGGTACTAGATGATTATATTTTTATTTCTCTTTTAGTAAACCCTTAGAATCCTCTATACTAAGTGCTCCTCTAAGCTAGACCTATATCTTTTTAGCCCTCTAGTATTTTGAAAATACTATATTTACATCCTTAAGTATATAAAGCTAATTAGTTAAAAAAGTAAGTAAATATATTATTATTTATATGCCTTTTAATAATTACTTAACTATAGTAATGATTAGTATTAATAAGCTTCTTTAATAAGTAGAGATTTAACTTTTAATAAAGTTAAATTATAAGATAGTTTATTATAGGTTAGAGAGCGTTTATAACTACTAAAGTAGTAATTTTAAAAGGTTAGCTATAAGAGGTATAACTATCTATAAATATATATTAAGCTTCTAGATAATATAATCTAGATTCTATAGTAAATTTCTAACGCCTAGGAATATAGATTTAATATTTTCCTTATGAAAAACCTTATTATAAGCCTAGTAGAAGGTAATAAAGAACTTAGACCTAGTAATATAGTTTATAGAGGCTTGGACAAAGAGGTTAATTTTATCGCTATACATATATTTTAGAGGTACATAAAGGGTAATATCTAATAGCTAGAGTATATATAATAAATATATAGGTATACTAACTATTATAATATTATTCTACTTATAGTAACCTTTAAATTTAGCTAATAAATAGCTCTTATAGCTATTAATAATAAGTATCTAGTAGATACCCTTAGTTCGGTTCTTAGTATATTTATTAAAATATTTAATCTAGTTAAGACCTATCTAATTATCTATCTATTTACTAGTAATAAGCTCAATAACCTAGTTACTTAGAAAGCCTAATTCTATAGTCTAACTAATAAGGTATTATATACCCTTAATAATTATAAATAGAGAGATATACTACCTACCCGAATTAATATATTTAATAACTATAACTTATTTATAATTACTAGGCTAAATAGACTTTACGTTATTATATCAATTAGTATATATTACTACTATTAATATAGTAATTATACTAATTATAAAGCTAGTCTTATTAAAATTATAAAAGTCTTTCTCTTATATTTTATATTTAGTTATTATACTATATAATAATATAAACTACTTTAAAATAACCTCTACGTCCTCTTGAAGAGCGTTTTAATAGTTATAGAAATAATTAAACTTAGTTTTTAGAATAAGATATAAGTCTATAAACTACCTAGCTTATTACTTACTAATAAGCTTATTATTATATACTTATAATAAGAAATTAGCTATATCTTCTATACTAGCGAGGTATAAAGGAAATTCTCTAGTATCCTATTTAATAATATTTTAGAGAAGTATTTTCTCCTTGATCAGATTGAGTTTATATTATTAAGGTTAGATAGGTTTATATCGAGGTTAGTTATTTATTTTATTATATAAAGAGCTTTTAGGGATACTATAGTTCTTTGCTATATACTATATATTTAGCTTTTAGCTTATAGTATATATTAATTAGATTGCCTTAATAGTAAGAAGGATTTTATCTTCTTATAAGTAAATTGGTATTATAATTATAAAGTAATTACACGTTAAATATAGAAGTAGTTAATAACTAAGCGGGTCTAGGAAAAGGTGCGTAGCTAACTAATATGCGCGGCTAACTAATAAACCACGTTATATATATATTAGTATAAACATATAACTATATAACGCTATAGCTTAATGGAACTAATAATCATTATATTTAGCTAAGAGCATAGAAAGGTCTAATATAAGAATATATTATTAAAATTAGTATAAGGCTTAGTATTATAAAGGTATATTTTATAGGAGTAGATTCCTAGATCCTTAACGAGCAAATTCTAAAATAAATTAATATTAAAAATAGGGTACTTATCCTTATATCTAGGGATATACCCTAGAGGACGTTTATAGTAATAAGTAGAATAAGTAACTAGGTTAACATGCTCCGGATTATTATTATCCTATTACTCTTAGTTATTTTTATTATTAGTACTAATTACTAAATCCTCTTTATATAAATCTAAATCCTTACTAGCCTTATTATACTAAATATAGTTACAATTACCCTTATCTAATAAGGTATATACTTCCTCTTCTATTAGCTTAGGGTTAGTCTCCTTCGATATATATACTAAAGGGTAACTAGGTAGTTAAGGATACTAAACGCGCTAACTAGGCTAGTTATATTAGTATTTAGGGCTTTATTATTAATTAAAACAAATATCCTTATAAGAGGAACTTAATAAGGGTTCTATAGTAATATTAGTAGCTTGCTTTATAGGTCTTAGTAATAATAAGCTAGCTTTAGTCTCTTTTAGCTTTATATAATATAGTTAACAAGTAGTAGTAATATAGCCTATTCTTAAAGGTTTCTTTTTAGTAATAAACGCGTTATAGTAGTTCCTATATAAGTTATCTTTATAGATAGTTAGACTTCCGCTTGCTAGGATCCTTTAGTAACTATTTAATACTAACTAGGAACTATCTTCTATAGGCTTATACTAAACTTATCATAATTCGTCTTACTAATTAGCCAGGGTATACTAATAACTAGCTCTATATTTATTTTATTATATATAATTAATACCTTAGACTCGCTCTCTTTAGTATCTTTATAGAGTTAAGTAATCTTAGTTACTTAGTATTAAATATTATATCAGTTATATATATTATATAGAGTATACCTCTTCTTTATTAAATATACTTTAGTAATTTTACATAGCAAATAAAAACATTTAAATAATAACTCTTTCTAATGATATAATTTATAATTAGGATTCTTAAGTTCTACCTTCTTATCTAATATTAGGTTAGTATAGTACTAGTCTAAGGCATACTTTAATAAGGTTTAATAAAAGTTAAAGGTAGCTATAGCTAGGTTCCTATTATCTAACTTCATATAGCTATTAATAAAATTAATAAAATAGTGTATATTTTAATACGTAGCTTTTAAGCTACTATTAATATATATATTATTAATTTTATTATTATATAAAGCCAGATTAAATAGCCTAATTATATTAGTCTGGAAATAAGGAGTAATATATCTAGGTTTAGTAGCTAGTATACTAGCTATTATATATGCTAACCCTTCCTTATCTATTAAGAGAAGGAATAAGAGGAAGTTATAGCTAACTAAGAACTTATTAGCAATAGCTATTAGCTTAATAATATCTCTTACTCTAGCTAATACTAAATAGTAATAGTTATCTTAGCTATTATTATTACTACTACTAGAACTACCTTCTCTACTATTCTAGCTATTAGGGTTATTATTATTACTTCTATTACTAGGGTTATTAGTTAGTATAAGTAGTAGTAGAGGAGTATCTTTTATAGGTTTAATAACCTAATTATATCCTTTACTTTTATTAAGGGTTAATAATCTAGCTTTAGTTTCCTATAGGCCTATCTTATTAAAATACTTATCTTAGTTATAAATAATAAGGTAGCTCTAAGAGTTATTCAACTTAAATATAAAAGGATTACCTTATCTCTTCTCTTAAGTTAGGAATAATATACTTAATATATCTAGACTTTTTTAAATGATATATAATATATTTAGACTTAGCTCTAGTATTAATATAATAGTAATAGCTTTTAATATAGGTTTAAGAGATAGGGGTTATAGAGTATTTATAAAACTTTATCTAAACTTATAATACTCCTCTAGAGGTAATAGAAGTATTAAGAAAGCTTTGGGAATTATTATTATATTAAGTTTAGATATAGATTTTAGGATATCTAGATTATCTATAGCCTTAGCCCTTAGGGTCTTATAGCCTCCTCTCTCTTTATTCTCTTTAAAGGGGAGAGTTAGGTCTAGTATCTAGCTTTATTAGTTCTATCTTAATATATTAATTATAATAAGGGAAATTAAAGTAATATTACTATCTAATAGTATTAGTAAAGAGTTATAAGTTTATAGTCTATACCTTTAGGAACTCACTTTAAGTATATTAAGTAATTTTATATACTTCCCTATATAGTAATAACCTTTCAATATATTCATAGTAATTACTTAAATATTATTTAAGGTTCTTATAAGCTATAGCTATAATACTTATCTTTATAGCTAACCTAAGAAAGCTATACTTAGTTAGGGTAAGGAGTATATAGAACTTATGAAGGTATTACTTAAGCGCTACTATAAGGTTTATAACTATTAAATAGTTAATAGGCTCTAGGAAGTTAGACTTAAGACCTTTTTAACCTTATAATTAGTAAATAGCTTATAAAATATTATTATTATTAAGGTTTAATATCCCTTAGGGATATCTCCTAGTTAAGGGAAATAATAAAGGGTTAATATCTCTTATTAATATTTCCTAGTTAAGGGAAAGGTTTAAGCTTTAATATCTCCTAGTAATATTTCCTAGTTAAGGGAAAGGGAAGTTTAGAGGCCCTATTAATAATATATAATACCTATAGGTATTAACTACTAAGATATTACTTTATATAAACTTAATAGAGTTAGCTATAATTATATAATTAAGTATATGTCTTAATTATAAGAGACTTCCTTAGTTATAAGGAGATATAGCTAATTACTAAGGTTATATTACTAATTAACATAGTTTATATACTAAGTAAGACATATAAATAAAAACTCTGTAATTTTAAAGGGTTTTTTCCTTAAAAGTAATAAACCCCTCTTAAAGAGGTTTACTACGTTTAGGTATATTTAATATATTAATTACATTAAGCGCTCTTAGGCGGCATAATCGCGCTAAGCATATTTAGTATGATTATTTTTATTATTACCTTTACTAGCGCGCTATTATAAACTATATCTCCTCTACTAATATAGCTATTATATAAACTAAGTATATTAATTAAGCCAGGCTCTTATATACTCTTTAGAGTATTATTAAAACCCCTAATAAGGAAAGAAAATTCTAAGTAGTTTAAATTAAAACAAGTTTCTAGATATTAACTACAAGTATATCTATATAAATAGAGATAGAGGTAAAGAAGTCGCTAAGATAATATAAATAAATATTTAGTAAGGAATAATATACTGGAGTAATTCCTTAGGTTTATTATATAATATTCTAATAGAGAAAGAAATATAGATATAAATAACAATATATTTCTTATTATTATTATAGGAATATTAGCCTACTTATATAATAAGTAGGACTCCTAGTCGCGTAGTAGGCTAGATCTAACTTTAGATCTATAGCCTAGGTTAAAATAACTAGAACCTAGTAAGTAGTTATATGACTTATTATATAACCTACCTTATTAGCTTCCTATATTATTCCTACCTCGCTAGCTATCCTCTAATAATTACTTTATTATATTAATTATACTATACTAATACTATACTAAACCTCCCCTCTCTTTAATACTAATATTATGAAACTAATACTAATTAATAATTAACTTTATTATTATATTATAACTATAGATTCATAAGGATAAATAAACTCAAGAGAGGATATTTATTACTTAATAATCCTAATCATCCTCTTATATATAATTATTATGTTAATAGAGGTTTTAGGTTTAATTACTAATAGTTTAGCCTCTAATTCTAACTTAGGACCTCTAAAGTTATTATTAAATATTATGAGCGAAGTCTTAGATCCCATATTATTAATAATAACTATACCCTATCCTATTATTCCATTATAACCTTGATACTAAAAATTATTAGTTTATTATCTATTATTATCTCAATATAGCTGTTACTTTACTCGTAGTTTTACTCTCTTTTAATACTTTTAATTACCCTCATAATTATTATAAATATTATATCTTATAATTACTAATTATATTACTTTCTATTAGTAGTATGATTATTTAAAGCCCTCTACTAACTTCCTCTCTTTTAACTTTATATTAACTAATGTGGTTAATAAGCGAGCTACCTAGATAAGCAAGCTACCTACCTAATTATAACTATACTATCTTCTACCTTATAATCCACGCAACGCTATAATAGAATAATAATATTATAGACTAAAGAAGCTTAATTAAACCTAGCTATCTAGGCTATTAATCGAACCCTAAATCTTAGTATTTAGGTAGTAGCTAGAATCTACTTAATCCCTCCGAGGACCTTAAGTACCTAAATAAAATTATACTTATATAATAAGATATTATATTAAACTTATAAAAGCTTATACTATTAGAAGAAGAGAAGCTAGTTAAGTATATTCTTAACCTAGATCCCTAATTATTTCCTCTCTATATTAGTAATATAGAAGATATAGCTAATTAACTACTTACTAACTATAATATACCCCTAGTTAGGAAGCGCTAGGCTTTGAACTTTATTAAGTAGGAACTATAGCTATAGATATACTTTTTCATAAGTATAACTATAATAGGGCTTAATGTAAAGATCTAGATATAATAAACGCGTAGTTCTACCTTATAGTAAATATAAGCATAAAGTATAATATTATAGACTTAGATATCTATCACTTTAATAAGACTAGGTTTATAATAAGCGCTAAAAGGTATTTAAATATAAAAAATAATATAGCCTAGTAATTATAAATAGGCTATAGTTAATTAAGCTATTAGTTCGTTAGGCTATAGCGTTCCGCTCTATATTATTATTATAAGCTAGTATTACCTTTCTACCGAGTATATTAAATCTAGTCTCCTCTATAACTAGGTTCTTATTATAAAAAATAGATAGATAATAAATAAAAGAGGCTTAGATTAGCTCTAGTATTTTAACTAGTGTATAAAACTGTATATAAGTAGCAGTTATTACCTCCTTATTATTAATAGGTAAAAAAGTTATTATATTACTAACTTTAAGATATATTTTGAAGAAAATAATATTATTATACTCTATATACTAGCTTATTTATCTTATCTATTTTAGCCCTTAGACATTAGGTATTTTAGGCTACTAAAGAAGGCTAATAGCTAAGGAATTAAGGAAAAGATATAATAGGGTAATACTTATATTATAAAGGAGGACTTCTTCCTTATACTTTGTAAAGTATTTATATAAGTAATTATAAAAAAGAATATCTAGGGAGAATTTAGAGGGGCTAAGCTTATACCTTTAAGTATAGAGAGTATATTATCTAAGCTTAATATAAAGTTATATACTCTAATACTTCTAGGATCTCTACCTCTAATACCCCTAGCCTAAACTTCTTAGATATTAAATAACTTAACTAAAGTATCTTCTTAATTTAAACTCATCAAAAGTGGATCTCATATTATTAGAATAGCTCTCTAATTTTAATTATTAAAGCTATAGAGTATTTATTAAAGGGAATATAAGGATTTATATATTAGATTACGTTATAAGATCTAAGAATAAAATCCTTTAGGAGGAGAATAACCTATTTAGCTAATACTAGAGAGCTAAAAAAGCCTAGCTTAGATAAGGAGGGAGTCTTATCATAACTAAGGTAGAGGATATTTAGTTATAAAGAGAGGTAATAGTATAAATCAAGGAGGAAATCTACTAGAGTAGTAGTTACTAACTAAGGACTAAGATAGGCTAATAGTAGTATAACATCTATAGGAATGCTAGTTATAATATATAAATATATTATTTTCTTAAAGAAACGTCTAATAAAGAGGTTTCTAAGTAGTTTAAATTTAATTAATATTCTAGGTATTATATATTAGTTAGAAATATCTTATAGTTGCGATTAGGTAGGTAGCTCGCTTCTTAACTAACTACGTTACTTATTTTACTAATTTTAATTCTTATAAGTTTCTATAAGATATTATAGTATTTTATATTATAAAATACTAGTATATACTATAATACATACCTATATACTATATAGAGGTATATTGCATAACACAGTATTATTAATACTGTATATACTATGTATAGAAACCTCTAGAGAGCAGTAGAACCTCGTGGAAACTGCTAGGATTCTAGCCTCTAATAAGGTTAAACCTTATATATAATAAGGTTACTAGCTTATATAAGCTAGTAGCTATATAA
>JAOQIF010000319.1:0-84646 GCA_026260285.1 Colletotrichum sansevieriae
TAGTTCTAGATATAGATATCTATAGAATTAAAGAATTAAGTTAATTACTATAAAAGATACCTATAATAAGTTATATAAAACCTCTTACCTATAGGTACCTAATTTAGCTATAACCTAAACCCACATAACCTATAGGTACCTATATTAGCTATGACCCAAACCCACATAACCCATGGGTACCCATGGGTAACTTCTAACATTCTGGGTAGTACCCGTTACTACCCAACCCATACCGCGGGTACCCATGGGTACCCGCGGGCTGGGTAATTTGCATCTCTAGCTCAGATGCCAGCCGTGCGTTGCTGGCATGCATTTGGATCCGGGCATTTGTTTCACCTACATCACCAGTTAGCTTGAGGCTCAGCAAACCTTTCAGCTTAATGTTGCAAAAAATTCATCAGAGAGGTACTGAAACCTACCGATACCGATGTTTTGATCGACAGTGATGTCAACGATGGCCATTGCGAGGTTCCTATCGCCGAGCCCGGCCAATGGTTTATTCCCCTCCTGAACGGCCCGAGACCCAACTGTTGGAACCCCTGAGCCTGCAGCCTGCAGGGCCTACCAGAGCCAATCAGATTGGTGGAACACGTAGCCTATTATAGAGGGGGCTTCAGCAAGTTTGGTTTGGCGGTTGTTCATCTCGGGTCGCTAGTCTAGGTAGTCCCGGGTTGTTACAATGGGAGTGCAAAAGTTGGGGGTGAAAATATCTGTCAAGATTAAATTGTGCCGGAACGAATGAATAAGAATTCTCTGGATTCCTGGAAAGAGGTCCAATTATTTATAAGGCGACCTGAAGAGTATGCCAACAGGGTTGATGCAAGGGAAAGGTTTTTCAGTCAGCCACCGAGATGGCTTTGGCGGTGCCGTTAGAGAGAAAATCAGTGAGAAGCTATTGGTATGTAAATGAAAGCAAGACAGGGATGGGTTGCCCGTGTTGGTCGGGCCGTTCATATCGTCGTCGTCGTCGTGGAGGGCAGAGTCAAATGGCGCCGAGCCGGTGTACGCCTCATGCCTCGTGGCTTCTGATTGTACCTGCCTTTATTGGACCTCTTATCACAGCTGCCTCATCTAACGACTCCAGTAGCTGCCTCCCACGAGGCCGGGTCTTACCTGCCCGCCATATCAAGAGTTTCTACCTTGATGGCTGTCACGCTCTCGTGTGACGTCATGACGTCAAACCACCCTCTCTGAGAAATGGCTGCCCAGTATTCTTGCACAATCCCCTCCATTTATCTTCTTCAACCTTTCACATCTCACTTCGGCTCTACGACCAGCATCATCGCAATCATCCACAACCAAAACAAGATCCTCAATGCCGTCCTTTCAGCAACCAGAAATCACGCTTTCCACTCCATAATGCCAAAGTCCTTCCACCCGCCGGTCACCATTGTGGACGCGGCCAACAAGGTCCAGCATGGACGCCACCCCCACAAGGCCGCCACCACACTCGACCCAGCCAGCAAGGTGCGATGGAGACGTCATATAAAAAGCCTATCGGCAGCAGAACTTAAGCAACAATCCTCGCAACGTCCTCGTTCCGCCGCACAACACCAGCGATCCTTATCTTAGGCAGATATGGACCGTCCTCGTCCTCCCTCGGTTGACGAAGCGAACAACTATTACTACGGCCTTCCTTCCAGCCCACGGTTAATAGCACGAACAAGCTCCGATATATGGACCCCTGAACAGCTTTCCAACGGTTGGGGCACAAGACGCAAAATTTTGAGGATAGTAGGCACGCATCCGATTCTTGCACCCTGGAATGACTCCGAGGGCCTGTATCCACTGAGTCAGACCATTTCGAATGTGTTGGACAAGCATATTGGAAAATGGAACGCCATCGATATTATCAGGCTTGGTTTTGAGGATGCAGATGACCTCCCTGTTGTTATGTCAATTTCCATGGACCCTCTTGACGCCGATACAAGTTGGGAAACAGCATACGATGCTGCTTTTGAATGCAAGGCTGTGTTGGAAAGCTTGGGAATCAGCGATGTTCATGTCGAGATGAAAGAGTCCGGCCTGACAAGACTGCTATCAACCAACCCCGTGGAGTCTTCAACGCCTTCTGCGTCAGTCCCCGTATCCGCGGAAGCGACCACAGCTCAAGAACACACGCTTTCGACAAATCGAATCATTCACCTGGATAGTCTGGACGAAACATGGCCTACTGAGTTTCAGGACTTTGGCTACTCGATCAGCGATGGGCTTGGCAACGCTATCGCTACTGGTCACGACCCACTCAAAGAAGGGACAAAATGTCTCTACCTCCGTGTCAGACCCAGGGGACAAGATCAATTTGTCACCTGTCTGCTGACCTGTCGTCACGTCCTCTTCGGATCCGACGAGCAAGACTACTGGGTTCCAAACACCGGAACGCGTCCACCAACAGCCATCAAACTTGCCATCCAACCAGGGGAAAAAACAATACAGACAACAGAGAGAACCCTGAGAGAGCTTGAATCTTCAGCGGCGGAGAGAATCAACGACCTCGAGATTGCAAGATTGTTCAAGGACCCTGCGACGATTAATCAGCAGCTTCATGCCCAACATCAAGCCCAGTCAACGATACAAAAGACCAAACTACATTTCGCTAGTACAAGACGTCTAGGGCATGTAGAGTGGGTGCAGAAGTATCACGTTGGCAAGAAAGAAACTCTCATGGACTGGGGTTTGGTCTTGCTGGACCCCGGCAGTCACGAGGTCGACCTTACGGACATGAGGAATCGAGTCGGCATTGACGTTACGAAGCGGCAATTGAGAAGGGAGTATGGGATGAAGAACGTTGGCGTTGACATTCAAGAACCCGACATGATGGAGCGCTTCACCATGATGCCACCAGTTCCTGCAGCTGAGATCGAACATCTCATCAAACCACCTAGAACGCCCGGTGTGCTAGAGGCTGACCAGCCGGCCCCGAGCTTGCTTGTCGTAAAAAGGGGCAGGACCACTGGCGTTACATTCGGTGTTTTAAACCAGGCGAAGTCGGTACTACGCACGCCTTCCGGGAATGGTCTGCAGACTTTTACGTCGAGAGAGTTTTGCGTGATTGCCGAAAAGTCACCGATAGACCCTAGGCTGACATTTTCTGGTAAAGGAGACTCGGGGGCGTGTGTTTTCGATCTGCAAGGACGAGTCGTGGGTATGGTGACTTCTGGGATCGGGCGAGATGAGATCATGGCTGGAACTAACGATTACGGCCTCGATCGAGCTTGCGACGTGACATACGTTACACCCATGGACTACATACTTGCTGACATGTTGGAGTCTGGTTTAGAAGTAGACATTATTTAAAAGCAAGGACAGAGAAGAATTATATATGTATCTTGAGTAGTCTGATACAGAGTAGACCAGAAAACGTTGAGTCTTTCCCACCTTGATGTGGCTGCCCGCAAGCCAACAAAGCTTACCTCGTAGCCGTCTTCCTCATCGTGTCCTTGCCTGGGGCGTCTCATGACCTGCATGCGTTTCTGTCTCCCAAAGCGACACTGAGATAACATCGCTTCGGCGGCGGCGGCAGTTGTTTGTGGTCGGCTTGCTGGTGATGCTTCTCACATGTTTTGCGCCAGCCAGAACGCCTTGGCCCTACTCATCTCAAGGATTATCCAAAGACATGTTAGTACTGCTGCTTATCTATGTGTTAATATGAGGCACTGCACTAGCGGCCCCGTAAGTGCAGAGCTTTCAACAAGGAATATGAGCCAACCATGCAAAGGGAAGCCATCAACACTTCCCAATTAAGTAAGTCGACACCCCATAGAATTGTTAAATACCTTGATGTCTTATATATATATAGATCTAGCCAATAGGAGGCTGTAGATCAGTCCCCACCCCATTTATTTGGGCATGCCCAGTCACTGAAACATGCCACTATTGCCAACCTCGCTATTATTATATATGTTATTGAGGTTACTCAGACTACCCTTACTACACTAGACGAAGGCGGATCTTCTTGAAAGGTTAATAGTAGGCAGAAGGCATTACGGTAATTCAAATGGTGTATCTAATACTACGATCGGACGCGGTAACAAAAGTTTTCATCATCACACATCATACTCATCATTCACCCCTATTACCTTACTGAACTTCACGATGTCTACTATTGCTATTGCCTCTTCCTCTACCGCCAACGCGTATGCGGCCTTGGGCGCCCCGCGCCTGCGGATCTCTACGCAGATCGCCACGGCCCTCACTGTACTTCCGGCAGTGGGTTAATAGCCGGCGCCGGCAGACCCCACCCCAGACGGATGAGCTCGATCTCTACCTCTGTCGACCTCCGGAGGAGACCTCAGAGCCCGTCCGGTGGTAGCTAGACCATTTAGATACCTTCCCGACCATCTCTCAGCTCGCGATCGACGTCCTCGCTATCCCAACGATAGCGGCCGACTGCGAGAGGGCATTCAATACTGCTAAGTTGACCCTCATGTTGCAACAGATGAATATGAAGCCAGAGACTATAGAGAGTCTCCAGCTGTCGAAAAACTGGCTCAAAAGGGGGGTTATGCTACGCTGCTCTCGGTACGCTCAGGGCTGTAGTTACTTGCATAGCTACTGAAGGCATATAACCAACATCCAGGGCAATTGAGCGACGCGACCGGACGGGAGCACGGGTTATCGTCATGTCATCGTCACCTCCGCTTCGCCAGCCGCTGCTCTTATTTCCGTCATACCTTTACACGGCGACCTATGCGAACCTTGTCCTCTGTGTCGCCCGGTCTTATTGTGAATGGGTGAGGTAGGAAACTATGGCGAGAAACATGCCGATTTCATTTAGCACCATCTGTCACCGCTGTGAACATCACTAATAGCGCTTTTAGTCGCGATCTTAACTACTACTAGGAAACTATAGCTCTTATCCCGGGCGAACTCTAAGTAGTGAAAGAGGTTTTCATATTAGTGATATTCTTGCTAGTTATCAAAGATTTATTACACGCTTTATTATACGTGTTATTTGGCGGTGCTAGTAAGATATCATAGGCAGGCCATCATGCGTCTCCGAATAAAGTCCAGCTTGCATGCCATGTTTCTGCGTAACCTATTGGAATCAGGAGACATGTCAGATGTGCCCAAAATGCCGCCGCCAGCCTAAGACGCCCTGCCTAGCCGAAGCGATGCTGCAACACAGCTGCCCGGGCTTCCACCGCCATCATATAAGAACCATCTTGCAGCAACCCGCAGCGGGCTTGTCATAGTCGACAGATAGCCGGAACGCATAGAGAGCCGCCTGCAGCGCGTCCCACTGTCGCCGATTGATTTCGGTTTTAGTAACTACTAAAGTGGTCCATAACGCCTGGTGACCGAAGTGCACGAAGCGAGAAGGCTGGTTCTTTGTGCTGTTTGGCACCGGGGAGCCCTGTTTTCCCCTTTGCCCTTTCCCCTGCCCTTTCCACCACTCGACGAGGACTCAGCTCTGGTGCCGTTGCGCAAGGACCTAGAACTGCTCAATGACTGGAGACGTTGCGGACGACGGAATGAGGAGTGCGACTCGTAAGACTCCAAACTCGCACAGCCACCAGCCATCCGCAAAAACTCCAATAGTCATCAGCATGATCCAGAATGACACATGTAAAGGGGTATGTAGCCCTTATGCTAGTCTTTTTATCTGGAGCCTGACTGGTGTTAACCTCGGTGGCAGTAAGGTGCTTCATAGTCTTATACTCGCTGCGTACAGCGAAATTTCAAATAGACTCAGAAGAATAAGGGTTGCTGACTTAATCTCCACGGCTCCCAGCGATGTCCTGGCGCCTTTTGAAATCATATGCCATTCTTCCATCCGTCGGATCCAAGCCTCCCCGCTCAACCTGGCGACAAATTTTGGTTGAGAAGGCAAGCCATAGTGATAAGAGGTCTATTCTTCAAGCAAAGACTCAGTAAGGCTAGCTATATTGTCTTGGGATATGCCGTCCTGAGTATTAGTAGTTATGTCACATATATCTTTATGGCACTATTTTGTCGACTAAATTGGCCAGGATGGGCTCTTTAGACAAATGAATGGCGTTGAAGGTTATGAGGAGTATCTAATATATTATGTCTTATATACTTTAAACGTAGTATCTCCATTAAAGGCTTTAGGTAGTGAGGACTACCTGACCCGTTACGGTAAATACGTGATTTTCTATCTTAAACTTTTGGGTCTAAGGCACGCAATATTCTAGTATAAACCTTGTTGGGTTACTTAGCTTATTGGAAGTAAGTATAGAACTTATAGGTTGGGTGATGTAAAACTTCTTTGGCAACCTTGCCATAAATCACGAATAAAGCAACCTTTGATCCCGTGATGACGACGACGACGAAGAAAATGATGATGATGGGGACGCCGTAGGGCGGGGGAGCGAGGACGAGGCCCTGCGTGGGATGGAGGGCCGGGCTAATTGGCAAACGAAAGCAACGTAGCCAGACTCCACGGCCGACAATGAGACCGACGCCGCCAGCTACAATCATTACTCAGGGAGAGCGACGGGCTCGAGGTCGAGTCGTACGTCCATATCTTCCACTTGACGCCTACAAAAGTTTCCCAAAGATCAAATGCGCGTACACGCGCATATTAGACCTGGCGCTGGGCGAGATGGAGCGCAGCTTCACCCTGGGAGGTGAGAGAGGACTCAATCTCGCGCATTCGGAGGCCGTGACCGTGATAGACCTACTTGGAGGGTATGTATTCACGGGACACAAGCTCCATCTCCCAAAAAAGATTCTACGGCCTCTTGGTACAATAGACAGCCTTCGCAACGGGGCGTGGCCGTACTTCGACCCGAAGTTCCGGTCGTCGGGGACAGGTGGGGCAGCGATCCACATCTGCCAGTGGCCCCGGGCCGGCAAGGCCGGCAGGCCCGTGCTGCTCCACGTGTCGGAGCTCCGGTATTACTACGGAGAGCGGATCTCAGCGAACCGCGAGGGCGATCTCTGGTACGTACAGCTTGGCGAGGCCGTGTTCAGCCAGCATAACCGCCGTGACTGAGTTCGTAGACGCGCTGTGGGTGCCACAGGCCAAGTCGTTCATTCCCCAGCAGCTCAAGCGCAGGCTGCGAGTATTCCGTAGCCGTAATGAGTCATGGGTAGAGCGCTGCTAAGGTATTATTAAAAATCAAGTGATTTACAAAAAAGATACTTAGATAACCTTGGATAGTGGAAACTAAAAATGGAAAACATACAACACCAGGTATTCGCTGGTCGTCACCGACTCAACTACTAATCCGGCCCTCAAAGACCTTAGCTATGGCCGCTCAACTTCATAGGGTTGAGGTATGCGACCATCTCCAACAGACGACGAGGGTCGCGAACTACGGAAAAAAGTTCGCACGTACCGAACCGGTCAGCCCATTATTGATATCAGCACACCCGGATAGCTAAGCGACGCACACCACCACCACCACCACCACCACCACATACCGCCCCCGCCACTACCCCTTGCATGCCCTGCCACGTCTTTTTTTCCAGTTCCTGTTTTCAAAAAGCTGAATCAGTGTTCACATCTCGTGAGGGTGTGGCCTCCACTTCCACTCTGCCGTTGGCGCAAGCGGAAATGTTCGTCCACCCGGTGCAATTTGCGGAAGCTACCCACTGAAATGTGCAAGATATAACTCGGTATGTAGCTCTAAAGCCCGACCTGGCTTTGTAGGTCGTAGTGTACGCACTGCCCAGCTAGGCTACGCGAGCATATTCGCAGGCTAGCAATTCAGTCGCATCACTAGGCGGGACGAACTCATAACATACGGTGGCGATGGGGGAGAAGACGCGGCGTAAGCATCCATGGACAGGTCTCTGTGATTGCTGCTGGGGCGCTGCAGCTGGAACAGGCTGCTGCTAGTAAAGCGACCAGAGACTGATTGGGCTGTAACACGGGCGGCATTCGATGCAGTGAAGCAAAAATTACAGCATATTAGCATTCCTTTAATTAGTACCAGCGGGGTCTAGTGGTGGCCGTCCTTAGTGATAACAGCGCTGAGATACACTATGGCTCAGAAAGACATAGGGCCTTAAGGTGACTAGCAACGGGCCGTCTCCTCTCTATGGCCTATATTTGAACAAATGCGAAGTTACTAGCACACGGTCTTAAGCACCGCCTACCTTGCTGGAAATAGCACCTTAGCACCCTAAGGCCCGGAAACCGTCTGGTTACTAGCACAGGGTCTCAGGAGCCAGCTAGGTTACCAGTAGGAGGATATCGCCTTAAGGGGTGCTACTAGTCAAGCAACTAATAACTTGCCATTATAATAGTAAAGACAGAGAACGTATTCCGCGTTACTAGCAGTCAGACCAACACTGATTGCTGTTGCTATTAGTATTTAACTCGCATATTAGTAGTGCCAGGTTACTAGCAAGGCCAGTATTTGCAGCGCTAATCTCGAATCCGGCGTTAGGCGGAAATTTGTGGGGCTCTAGGCGCTGTGAAGTAGCTGGCAGCCGGAGAAGGGGCCGTAAGCCGGCTGGCGCTTATGGACTGGTAATGCCCAGTCCCGTCGGTTATTTAGCGCCTACATCCTCACTAACGCAGCTTAGACTTTTCCTCAAACTAGATTCCAAAATCTAAAAAAATATCCAAACATGATGCTACCCCACGCAGACCTGTATTCCTTTGTGAATAGGTCTTCGTGAAATAAGGTGTTAAAATGGATGCGAGGATCCGCGAACCGAAGAAGAAAAAAACGAAGGGTCACTAAATCAGAATGTATCAGGACGCCCCCAAACCCTCAAGTGGTACCCCAGCGGTGCCCAGCGACTGCCTACGTAAAGAGAGCAAGACAAAGGGGACTTTGTTTTCATATCGGAAGAAGGCGTTCTTTCAGAAAGCAGATCGGATATTCCAAGACTGCGATGCAAAGGTCTATATATTTATTAAACGCAAGGGGCGTATTTAGATCTATACGAGTGTCACGAGCCTGGATGAGATCGTAGGGGAAAGGACGTACCAGACTTACCGGACTACCCTATGAGGGTCTATAGAAGGGGGATACCAGGTAGCACCTCGGATAACAGGCTACGCTAGGAGTCTATAGGAGGGGAATACTAGTAGCGCCCTAGGTAATAGGCTATCCTAGGGAAGTCTATAGGTAGGGGGTACTAAGTAGCTCCCTATATAAGTCCTCTAATCCTCACGCACCTTTATATAGTAGACTAGAGGGTTAGAGAAGAATAAACGTTATAACTTTATATCTATCTATACTAACTCTTTTACTCTATACTATATTACTTTTATAAAATATTCTTCTCTCTTACCTATACTAATAAGGGTATAAACCGTTAGAGTAGTGCTATATATAATAATAATACCTACCTATAGGTCTACTAGGGAGGCAAGATCCCCTGCTAGATAGGAGCTATAGAATAGCTAAACTTAGGATAAGATACCTATTAATCGGGATAATAAAGAGAGTACTAATAAGGAACTAGTTAATTAATTAATAGAGGCTAAATTAGACCGTCTTATTAAGGAGGAAGAAAAGAAGAGTTAACTAAAGCATAAACGAGAATATCTAGAGGCCTTAAGAGCTAGCTAACTATTAATCCTAATAGATAACCCTACTACCTATTAGGTAGTTATTAGTAGCAACCCCGAGGTGAAGAAGTATTAGTTAGAACTTTAGGAGAAGCACCTCCCGATGCTTAGGTATAAAGGGGGTACCTAGACTAACTATAACTAATTTATATTTAACCTCGATATACGATTTGAAATAAATAAAATTACCTTAGACCTTGAGAAGGTATTATATACTACCGGGTGCCTAGAAGGATTAGTAGCAAAGCGATAGACCTTATACCTTTCTATTAGATATAATAATAAGGCGAAGAATATTACTTAGATATTAATAGAGGACTAGTTAACTAATAGCGTAGCTAATAAGGGGTCTAGGATCCTTAGCATATAAACTCAGCTTAAACAGGCCTACTAGCAACTAGGATAGTTATACTAGAACTTTATTAATTACTACGAAGGGATTGAGGCGGAGAGCTCCTACTAATAACTAGAGGAGATCGGGGTAGCTAACGTAGTAGCTAGGTTAGACCCTAAGTTCTAATACTATATTATAGCGAATGGATTACTAAAGACATAGCTCGAACTTAACGTAAGGGCTAGGAACGCTGAACTTATAATTAATATATAAGCATATAGGCTACTAGTAAGGGACTAGAGGACTAACTATAAGGGATAATAACTAGAGGGCTAAGCTACTAATCCAGAGGAACGGACCGAGACCATAAGGGGGGACTATACCTATACTAATACCTACTAGGAGCCTACTAAGGACTCGTTATAGGATACCAGGAGGGAAACTATCTATTATAGTTATAATAGGAAAGGCTATATCTCACTAAGGTGCCTATACTATAAGAAATATAGCTATATCTGCTATAAAGGCAAACTATGCCCTAGCAAATAACTAGAGGAGAACCGGGTAACTACGCGGATAGTTTAGTAGGATAGCAACTAGCTACGTCGCTTCGAAATAATAATATAGGTCCGGATTGCGGGTAGCTAGAAGACTAGTACTGCTCTTATTAATTATAGAGCTAATAAGAATATTATAGACTAGAGGGTTATAACCAATACCTAACTAGAAGCTAATAACTTAGAACCTATAAGGGGAATATAGGCATCTAAGGGACCTAACTATAGTATATAGAAATTAGTTACCCGAATAACTAATAATATAGGCGTCTAGCGGACAGTTTTATATAACTTTAGGATTAGTAATAGCAATAGCTATAACGCTATCCTAGGGATCCCTTAGTATATATTAGAGTGCCCTAATATTAATTAGAGGGAGTTAGGCTAGACCTTTCCCCTATATAAAAAGAGTATTCGCTCTATTATAACTAGAAAAGAGCTTAGGCGTATTAAAAACGAAGCAAGAGTAGTACTTATAGGGGTACTATAGATTAACTAGATATTAACTACTACCTACTAGGAGCCTAAGGATACTAAACTAAAGATCCTACTAGAGTACTAGGATTTTAAAAAGGTATTTAATATTAACCTAGCAGGAACTACACCGGAGTTTAGAACTACTAGGAGCTACCCTATTAACCTAGAGCCCGGGGCTAAGCCCCTATTTAGACCGATCTACCTACTAGCTAAGAAGGAGTTAGAGGAGTTGAGGGATTATATCTATAAGGCCCTATAGAAGGGATAGATTTGCTTATTAATAAGTCTAGCAGGGGCGCTAATCCTATTTATCCCGAAGAAGGGGGGTAAGTTAAGGTTATATATAGACTACTAGGGATTTAACTAGGTAACTACTAAGAACTGCACCCCTCTCCCCTTAATTAATAAAATCCTTAATTAGCTCTCCTAAGCGAAGTACTTTATAAAGCTCGACCTTAAAGACGCCTACTACTAGGTAAGGATCTAAGAGGGAGATGAGTAGAAGATAGCATTCCGCATGCGATATAGTTATTATAAATATTATATTATGCTATTTAGGCTTATTAATATACCTACTACCTTCTAGACGTTTATTAACGAGTTACTTATAGGCCTAGTTAATATTATTTGCATTATATATTTAGATAATATTTTAATATTTATTAATAATATAGACTCCTATATAGAGGCGGTCAGGCAGGTACTCACCCGGTTAGAAGCTAATAGCCTCTATGCAAACCCCGATAAGTACGAATTCCATAAGGAATAGATTAACTTTCTTAGGTTCGTGGTTTTACTAGAAGGTATTGCTATAGAATAGGAGAGGGTCTAGGTAATCGCTAAGTAGCTAGTACCTACTATAATATAATAAATTTAGTAATTTCTAGGATTTATAGGGTTTTATAGAAGATTTATTAAGAATTACTCCAAAATCTATAGCCTGCTTACCGACCAACTTGCTAATATAGCTAAAGGGTAACTAGTTATAACTAGTGAGGTACTAGCTGCCTTCTATTAACTCCGCGCTTTATTTATAGAAGCACCTATCTTATAATACTTCAACCCTATGCTCCTAATTTGCATTAAAACCGATATATTAGACTTTGTAATAAGCGCGATATTGAGCTAGCTAGAGGGCGACGTATAGAGACTAGTAGCGTTTATATCTCAGAAGCTTAAGGGCGTATAACTATAGTATAGCACGCTAGAAGCAGAGCTACTAGCTATTAGGGAGGTAGCAATAAGGTAGCAGCACTATTTGCTTTACTCTTAGCACTATATCTAGTTTATTACTAACTACCTAGGTCACTAGTACCTCGCTAATAAGAAGACGCTTAATAGCTATTAGGCATAGCTACTATAGGACCTATTAATATTCGACTTCGAAATCGAATACTAGCTAGGTTGCTATAACCTAGCTAATAGCTTCTTACGAAGACCTAATTATACCCCTGAGGATATAGAGATCGAGGAAGCTAGAGATATGCTCCTATAGGACTTTCTATAACGATTTAACTAACCTACTATCTAGAGGGTAGGTACTAGGCGATAATAAGGTGCTTAACTATTAAATACCTTCCCTAAGCAACTTATACCCTCGCTTTAGGACTAAGTTAAAATAGCCTAATAAAAAGACCCCTTTTATATTAATAAGGAATAGGTATAACGAGGGATAAGGTAGTCACTAGATAATACTAGTACCCTATAATACTATAAGAGCTTATATATTCCTAATAACTACCCGCTTTAGAAAGAAGTCCTTAGAGCGTTCTATAATAAACTATCCGGAGGTTACTAAGGGGTTACTAAGATACTAAAGAGGATTAGGAAGTCGTTTTTCTAGAATTTATAGAAGAGCGATATAAAGGAATATATTAAGATATATATAATATATTAGCATATGAAACTGAGATACTACCTCCTATATAGCGAACTTATACCCCTACCGGTACCTACCCGACCCTTTTAATAAATATTAATCGACTTTATTACCAAATTGCTACTATCCCTCACGGTAGGGAACAAGCCTTATAATAGTATTCTCGTTATTATTAACCGATTTATGAAATACTCCCTATATATCCCTACTAGGGAGTTACTTATAACTAACGGGTTAGCTATACTACTTACTAAATATATTTTCCTTATATTCGGGCTCCTAGAAGCTATTATATCCAACCGAGGGTCGCTATTTACTAGTACTTTTTAGGCTAAAGTATACTACCTACTAGTTATTAGGAGGAAACTTAGTACCGCCTTTCACCCCTAAACTAATAGCTAAATAGAACGCTAAAATCAGAGCATTAAGCACTTTTTGCGAGCTTTTTATAATATTAACTAGGATAATTAGGTAATATAGCTCGACCTAGCTTAATTTATTTATAATAACTCCTACTATAAGGCTACTAAGATACTACCCGCTAAACTACTAATAGGATATTCTCCGCGCAGACCTAACGATATCGAACCCTAATAAAAAATCTCAATAGTCCTAGCAGCAAACGATAGGGTTCTAGGTCTACTCACCTAGAGGTTAGCTATTACTAACCTGCTTTATAAATATAATAAAAAATATAGTAAGTTTTATAATCGGAGGAGGATCCCTATTATTTTCGCTATAGGAGACCTTATATTACTTTTAACTAAAAATATTAAGCAAAGGCAGCCTTCTCGAAAACTTTCCGATAAATACCTAGGCCTATTCAGGATTTAATAGGTAATCAACGGGGGATAAGCATATAAGCTATAAATAGATAAAAACTACCGAATTTATAATATTTTCATACCTATGCAATTAGAACCTTTTTTTAGCTCAGCCGTCCTACCACGAGAAATCCTAATTAATAACGATAACAATAATATCTATATAATAGACTATATCATTACCTATAGGGGCCCTAGATAGAACTATTAGTACCTTATTAAATAGAAGGGCTATAGTGAACTAGATAATTTATAAGA
Organism: Colletotrichum sansevieriae; assembly: GCA_026260285.1. Taxonomy (NCBI): domain Eukaryota; kingdom Fungi; phylum Ascomycota; class Sordariomycetes; order Glomerellales; family Glomerellaceae; genus Colletotrichum; species Colletotrichum sansevieriae. Next base: position 13,829 of record JAOQIF010000319.1, read on the forward strand.
ACCGCAACATAACGTATCTATCGATTTACGAAATAACTACGAAGCTAAATTACAAGCAGAAATATTACAACCCTTATATAATTCAACGGGTAACTAGTAGGTAGTTAGAAATAAGGCACGCTAGCTAGGTATTTCAATTCATTAGCCCGAAGGCCCCTTAACGAGGCGAGAAAACGAAAACGCCCGAAGGCTACTAATAAGATAGAAAAAGATAAAAAATTGCCTAAAGGCGACTAAATACCACCTAGAGATTATTAGCAGCCTACTAGGGGCGCTCCCGAAATTTTAGAATCTACTAGGCGCTAGTACCTATCTCATTAGAGCTATTATCCTCGCTACTAGAGTTAGTAGTAATAACTTCGTAGTTCTAGAAAATATTAGAAATTAACTAGATAAGTACTAAAGAGGTATTAGTAGGGCTTATAGGGACTTATAACTTTATTATAGGAGTCTAAGGACTCCTGGGTGCATATAGCTTAGGACTCTTATGCCTCTGCTTAATACTTAGCAAACCGCTCTATCTCTAAATAGTAGTAGTAGAGCTCCTTATACTACTTATATAGTAATTCGGTCTACTTCTCCGCCTCCTTAGAGAGGTGCTACTAGTAGGTAGTAGCCTCCTCTAAGGTAGCTACCTAGTAGTCCTCTATCTCTATAGAGATTTCAGCCTCCTTAGCTTTATACTTCTCAAGTATAATATTAATATTATTCTTTTTAGCCTAAAGGGCCTTCTTCACTATAAGCTAGGTAGCGAGGATCTCCTCCTAAGTATAATTAGATACTAGAGAGGTACTAGGGAGGTACTAGATAACCTACCTTATTCTTAGCATACTACGCCTAAATATCAGGCTCGGATCTGCCCTTGTCTATGAGGCGCTTAAGCTTATTAATAGCGCCTATTATGCGATAAATAGGCTATAGAGTATTAGCAGCTAAGTACTAGAAAACGATATATAAAACTTATATTAATATAAGCTTTTCTATTACCTATTTTAGCATAATGCTTATATTTAGTTAAAGTATCTAAAATTATACGAATAAGTAATAAGTTCCAAAGCGAAACTAGCGAAGCACTAGATAAGCACTAGCTAAAAACTAGGTACTTATTATTACTCTCGAGATAGATTATTAAACTCGCAAGGAGTTTAATCTCAGGAATATCCTCCTTAGGGGGCTCCTACTTTGCTTATACTAGGAGATAGCAGCAGCAGGAGCACCCCTAGAGCTCACCTGTTATCGGGATATAGGAAGCATCCGGCGTACTAGCAGGAAAGGGAGCAGCGTTATTAGTAGCAGAAGATATAATAATAGATTTATTATATAATAATTAAGATAAAGTTAATAGTAAGGAAGCAGGAAGCTAACGATAAGTTACTAGTAGCAGTATTAGTATTATAAATCTAAAGAAGTAAGAGGAAGGATTTTAGCAGGGCGAAATTTCAATTAATATTTATACTTTTTAACTCGATGCTAAAGTCAGCTTTCTATATAGCTAAAAGGAGGATAATCCCTAGATTATTATATTATTCGCCTTTATTTAACCCTACTACGCATAGGAAGGCACTAGATAACTACTAGGTAATAACTAGCAAACCCCTATATAATAATAATAAACGCTTTTACCCCTAGAGGGAGAATATCTTTATTACCCCTATAAAGCTATTAAAAATATAATAATAAGCGGAAAATATAATAATTCAGAGGGCGAATTTAAAGCAATAAAAACGACCCCGAATAATAATACGTTTTAGTATAATCTAGCGAAGGAAGGAATAACCCTCGCAAGGGAGTTTAGCTATAGGTATCCGGATAACTACTAAGTAGCCCTAGACCTTTTAGATAGAGAGCTATAAGAGTAGCTAGGGTAGGGGATAGGTACCTCACTACTAGCTAACTGCTCCTCTAAGCTTCTCTAAACTATTTATGCAGAAAGCTATAAGAGTAGCTAGGGTAGAGGATAGATACCTTACTACTAGCTAACTACTCCTCTAAGCTTCTATACCTATAAAGTCCCTTAATACCTAGGTATAGAACTATAAGAGTAGCTAGGGTAGAGGATAATATACCCTACTATTAGCTAACTACTCCTCTAAGCTACCTAGCTATTTAAGGAAGAGTTATATAGCTAGACCTAGGGATATTAAATTCTAGACCTATAGGAACTATAAACTAGAAGGCTTATAAGAAGCAACTAAGTAGGCACTAGGTACCCTCTAGATAACTATAGAGTAGCCTAGTCTAAGGATAGACTAGTTTAGAGAGGGGGGATCGTGTTACGAGCCTAGATAAGATCGTAGGGGAAAGGACGTACTAGACTTACTAGACTACCCTATAAGGGTCTATAGAAGGGGGATACCGGGTAGCGCCTCGGATAATAAGCTATGCTAAGAGTCTATAGGAGGGGAATACTAGTAGCACCCCGGGTAATAGGCTATCCTAGGGAAGTCTATAGGTAGGGGGTACTAAGTAGCTCCCTATATAAGTCCTCTAATCCTTATATACCCTTATATAGTAGACTAGAGGGTTAGAGAAGAATGAACGTTACGACTTTGCACCTATCTATACTAACTCTTTCACTCTGCACTATATTACCTTTGTGATAACGAGCTATCTATCTGATAACACCTTGCCCAGGAGCTAGGCATCGTTAGTAAGCGCCCTTTCTTCACATATCAAATGCAGCTGCTTACACGACCAAGCGCAAGCAATACCCATTACCTATAGTTTGCACTCCAGGCAAGGATAACCAGAAGGCGCGGGATGAGCTCCTGGATAAGTGTGAGCATGATACGTAATGGGAAAATACGTAGTAGCATGATACGTTGTAACGAAAGGTTCATTCTGATGCCTTGACGGGTTTATTATACGGATAGATGCAATATTATTATTATAATCTATCACCTTGTTACTATATTCTCTGACTCCGTGCTCTTTCCTTAACCCTTTGTGTAACCTCATCTTCAAATTGCCTCCTTTGACTAGACATTCAGGAGACATACGTACATATATCCGCAACTACTAGAAAGCTGTTTATATACCACATAAAAGATGATTGGAAACACAATCCAACGAAATCCCACATCGACCGTTCTCAGAACCCTACGATAGGTCAAGATAGAAATAGGATGGAGAGACGGGGCAACTCGGATGGATTATTATCATAAAAGAACTATCCTTATAGAAAGTATATGCCAAATAGAGACCATATAGAGAGTAGGAGCAGCCCGAGACTAGAAGAGCTGAAGCGCATAGCAGGAGTAACCACCTCAGCAAGCAGTCTTTCACATCAGAGCACGTTTCCAGCATAACTAATGAATTAACTTCTATCTAGGCTCTCCTCGACTTACTCCAACTTTTCTTTCTTTTACTACTCTATATCTATTAGTATCCTCAGGCATGCTCAAAAGCCTTCGTGCTCTAGCTCCAAATTTAGATTATTAGAGATCCTTCCTATTCCAGGATAATAAATTAAGTCATGCCCCTGAAATGTGCAGCGAGGAGGTTTAACTTGCGGTACTAAGTATACCCTGACAAGGGTGTTATTACCAGGCTTCATGAGACCAACAACAAGGGCTCTCTCGCCGGGCCTAGATGTAGTTGAAATTGCCAAATTGAAGTAAATATCTTATCATCCTATTTGCTCGCATCCTATTGGGGCAATCCTCTCTATTATATGTCATTTTTATATTTCTGCAAGCATATGTATCTCGAAATTCAGGATGAGTCCGTCATGCTCGTCCATCAACGCAGCTGAGCCGATTGATAGGAAGGTCCTGGCGAGGACGTTTAACGATGTTCCCTTGAATTTGTTCATGACGTTCTTAATAGTTATACACCAGAAAGGAGGTTCGTTGGGTTTACCTAGACTAGGTTAAGGAAGGAAGAGGGAGCGGCGACAAAAAGAAGGATGAGGAAGGGGGTGAAATGCTATACCTATGCACAGATATGTATCGGACATCACAAATCTTGCGAAGCACTTGGGACGCGCTGAGAATCAGCTGTCACAAGCCATCACTAGACATTATTAGTGGAGGGTTATATCACTTAAAATTGCTAGAACAACGATCTTCCTGATATCACTCCTTGAACAACGAATCTTCTGAATAAGGCATGTTCTTATCTCAAGGAACAAAATTACGTCTGCTTTTAAACCATCTCATACTAGTCGCACGATCCTTTGCTAACTGCGTGCTGTGCCTTTTGATCAGGGAAAACCCACCTCTACTCCTTCAAAAGACGCTAAAATCTGCACCTGAAAAGGGGAAGGGGATACTGCAGGCTTTAGCTGGGACCTGTTACTTCCTAGCGGCAATGAAGGCCTGGAAGTGGAAAATTTGTGATTCCCAGAGTCTCGTGACATACCTATTATTAACTGATTCCCATGCAACGTGGCAATGCTATGTAGGCATCAATGCCCACCCTGGATAACTATCCTGAATCTATCCAATAATGAGTTCCGGCCTCTTCGTAACTTGCCCCTTTCTGGCTGACTTCCCATGGTCTTAAATATATAGTACACCCAAGGTAATTGAAGGATATCCATAAGCCTTTTCTTTCAACGCTAAAACTTGTGCTTTTATTCATGCAAAGCTACCAAAAATCCGCGTCTTGTCCAATTCATTATATCTACACAGAAGAGCTCTTTCGAGCCGACGGTGTCCAACATAGTCAATAGCATGACGCCTCAGGCGCCACCGAATACCCCGTGGAGCGGCGTGTTGAAAGAATGGCAGCAGGTAGATTACTTGGACTCCTCCCGCGCCCTCTAATGAAGGACACTGATTTTGTTTGCAGACAGATCCAAAAGAGCAACAAGCTATACTTCAAATGATTGTGTTTCTCAGCTGCATCCTTGGTGAAAGCTGGCAAGATTTTGAGGTGGAGCTGATGCTGCGCGATTTCGATATCAATCGGCTCAACGAGAAGCTCCTGCACTACATGAAGCATCCGACGGAGAGCCAGATCCAAATGGCAGCACTGATGCAACTTATGATTTTGACGGCTCGCAGGTCGCCTCACTGCAATAGATTGGACTCAAGGTTCGATTGTGATACCAATCACGCCATAGTAGCCTCTCTAGCAGACGTGAAGGGAAACGGATCTTTCGACGCTCCTACAAAGAGTGTTCGCACTGCACTAGCTCGTACGAAAGCTTTCCACAGTATATTGATAGAGGAGAACGAATATCAACGATGGCTGAGCACTTGTCGCTGCTTACTTGGTATTAATTTCGTGGTAGTAAGTAGGCCACCTGATTTGTTATTAGTGTATCTACTGACGAACATAAAGGATAGCATTCCTTGGAGTGTTATGAAGCAGATCAAGCCTCAATACGGATGCCGACTCGAGTCTTTCTTTTCTATTCCCACACGATCCACGGAGTCGAAAACATACAAACCAACCCCACGAACGATGTTTCTTATTTGGATGGGTCACAACCATACTGCGATGCGAAACTGCGAAGCTTTGTGTAATTGGCTTACATCTGCGAATGACATCGTAGAAGATATCCATGAATCGACATTCAAAACGGAAACCTCGAATCTCCAGCTGGTCTGCAACTTGCTTACGATGTATTCTTGCCAATGGTTTATTCCAGCTTTTGGACACAATCAATCGACGCGAAGCGTAAGCCTACTTGCTGATTTTGGTCGTATTTCCCATAAAGAAGGCGTCCAGGACCCATTGTCAACACTTCGCCGCATGCTCATCTCGGTTCACCATCTCCTCCAGGATGAGAAAGACAATACAGCATGCTTTATCGTGGACATCATTCGGTCAACCATCTCCATTACAGACCTCCATGGTCCAGAGGACGACTCTTCCCTTTCTTACCTGAGAAAGAGCATTCTTCCGTGGCACGGCGAGCAACTGTCTTCGCATTTGGAAGCATGGACCGGTATAGGGGTGCTACCCGCATTCGTGGACCTGACACACGTTCCTATTCATGAGAGCGGAAGGATGAAACATCATAGACCACTCAATGATGTGGGAAACCCCCAAAAAAGGCAGAAACGGTAGTCATTCAACGAGGACGTACGAAAGAGAGAGATGTTGCCTAGTGTATTAGATTTCAATTTTTTGCTTCCGTTTTGAATGAAGGCTTTATGTGCTCGTGTTTGAGTTTTCTATTGCATAAGAATTAGCTATCTCCTAGGTTAAGAAACGATTTGTTGCATGATTTTCGTGTTGGGCATTGTTGGTCATACGGTGCTGGTCTCGCTAGTCTCGCTGGTCTTGCTGGTCTCATTGGTCTCACCACCAGGAGCACGGAGAAGCCGCGGGCGCCAACAAAGACAGCAAGTAACACATAGCCATAGCCTTCATATAGAGGCTAGTCGTCTGATTATTAGCCAAGGCAGCTAAGGTGTACGAGGAGGAGCATCAGGGAACTCTAAGCGCCTAGCCTGCATAAAGGTGCGTTTATAGGCATATAAACCTTTGCTACTCTTATTAAGCAGGATATAATAACTTCAATAGGCTATACTATATAATATTTATAGATTATCTAAGAATAGTAACTTCCGGAGGGTGCCTGGAGAGAAGGTGCCTATTATTAAGATATAGCTTGCTAATTTTACTGCAATAGATATTATAATATTCCGCTAGTCTTATATTAGATACCTATAAAAGGTAGCTACCCTCCCGCTCCAGTTTGCTAATAAATTCCATTAAAGATCTTAAATACTAATCATATTATACTTCAAATATATAAGGAGAGACACGATATTATACCTATTTATTAGTAATTAATAATATAAACTTATATAGGTCCGAATAGAACCCGAACTATTTGCCTTCCTCCGATCTCGTAGATCAGCAGGTGCTAACTAAACCTACGAAAATTCGGAAAGGAGGATCTCAGAATGCCTCGCAGAAAGGTTGAAAAATATATCTAACTAATAGAGGAGGCTATCCCTAAACTATATTAACTGCCTTATAGATTTAGAAAAGAGCGGGATGAGTTATAAGAGCTATTACAAAAGCGAGGCAGGAATATATTGCTCTCTATATATAGTAGACTCGAATATACTATAAGCAGCCGAGTTTATCTATAAAAGTATTAATACGAATAACTAAGTTTAATCTAAGTCGAGGAATAGGCGCCCTGCTAGCTTATTAGTAGCTCCGTCTCGTAAGCGTAGTGCTAGTAGTACTACTAATAAGCTAGATACTAAAAGAGGACGCTTTAATACTAATACCAACTCCAGCAGAGGTCCTCATCCTATCTAGTTAGCAGAGGCATAATTAGAAAAGACGGAGAGTCTGAATAATAAGAGAGCTCCTAAGGTAGTTATTAGTTAAGCTACGTTACCTATAGTTAATATAAATGCTATTGAGGAGCTAGACAAGGAGGAACCTACTCAGGAGTTTACTAAGGAGGAGCTTGCTTAGCGAACGTGTAATTACATAGATTTAGATTTAGATTTTTAGTAGTAGATTATGCGATTATAGAGAGTATTAAAGCTTATAGGAAAATTTGGAGAATATCTAATAAGAACCTGCGATTGCATTTAAATCTATTTAGATATTTAATAAATAGTTATTTAAGTAGATTCTAAGTTAGAATCTAGGTAAACTAGGGGATTATAGAGAGTTAAAGCGTTTAGGAGGATTTGGAGAATGCCTAGAGAGAGCCTGCGATCTTATTTGAATCTGAATGGATAACTCTATCTATGGGCGCTTTTTCGATGGAGATACCTGCTGGGAAAGTTCAGGGGCTTTGGCGGTAACTAATGGAATGCGTTCTGATTTGATGGTATGTGGTATGTCCAGTATTTGCAGAAAAGTCCAGCTGTCCGAGCTGGCTAACCAGGCGATATCATACTGATCGGTTATTTCAACTCCGTGATTGGCTGAACAAAAAAGTAGTTTACAGGTCATCACAGTTTGGTGATGATATCTTGATGTTGAAGGAGTATTGGGTTGTAGTGGTGTGAAGAGGAAGATGCTCACCCCCTGTAAGGCGATTCGCGCTATCTTTATATATCCCTCTAGGTAGCTATAGAGGTTTCTCTGTGAAGCCTAGGCTATTATATCCCTCGAATATTTCCCCGTGAGAGTTATACGGCAGTCAACAAGATACGCCTCCAGGCGGCAAACTGCGAAGAAGAAAAGTTGGATGGGAAGAAAGATTACAGGTCAGTTAAACTTCGCCCGGTTTGCCAAGAAATAGAATTCCCTTGTATGATTGTTTAGTTGAAGAAAATGGAAGGAGTAAATATCAGAGAGGACCCCCGTAGAGCTAGTGACATGAACTTCAGTCCGCACGCAATACCCTGATCTCCACGCGTCGTCCTGTGATATAGTCGTTTTCATACCGCTGCGAATCCCAACATTCATACAGCACTACATGTAAACGTTCTATCATCCTTTGGAACTCTGTCTCGCTCCCATGACGAACAAATGCAAAGTTATAATACCATCCAGCTGTGATTGTGAATTAGTAGTACGTCTTGTAGGTTAGCTTCAAGGTCACAGGCAGCTCAGCCTCAAACCCTCTGACAGTCTTGTTCGAGATGGGGCCATTCGGAACCCAGAGAGTGCAGTGAGAGCTTGGGTTCCTATAAACCTAGTAGGTAAGACGATTAGCACTATGAATTTTGATGTTATTACGATGCCCCTTGGCGTATCGTATTTATAGTGTTAAAAAAAGTAAAACTGACTAGAACGCCCCTCGAGGTATTTCTACGACCGAGGGAAATTTCGTTTTATGTTTGGTTTTATGCTAAAGATTGATTCTCCAAAACAATTGGGTTATAAGATCCTGAATTCTTTGCCACTATTAGCACTAGACTCCTGCCTGCTATTGATTTTATAAACCTTGCTCCATCGACAGAATACCTGAGTCAGTGGCCTAACGGCGTGTCTTTGCCTAGCTAAAACCTAGGCCCCGCTTCATTATATTCCAAGAAGCGGAAGCTTATCTCGCAGAGAGCTCTGCGATCTCGCTTCTATATAAGAAGCTTGCTTCCCTATTAACCCTTAATAGTCTAGAAGGATGTTCGAAAGGCTTCTACCTGATTGTAGAAGGCCCGATGTTGAGGCGTAGCTGCATTAGCGTAACCGAGGCTTTTCTAGAGGGTATTGGGGACCCTCTTCGCGCGTGCTATTATGATAGTAATAATGCCTTTGCTTACAGGTGAACAACAAGATAAAGCAAAGATAGGAGAATGGAATGGCGAAAAAGACAGGTGTTCAGGGTGACTAAGATGGGAATGGATGAGATGAAGAGGAAAATTGAAAGTGTTCTAGCCCTGGGACTTGGGATTTTATACTCCTTGAAGTAACACAGACTATACCTACTTAACCATACTGGATGCACTCCAAGTACGCCTGATCTGCCTGAACAGGACTGGTTGCTATTTTAAGGACCAAGCGGCTAGCTGAGGGTCTCCTTTATGGCCGAAACCTTGAAAGTGACGATGCGTCGTCCTCGCGAGGCACACAACTTTCGTCGCTTCCAGACTCGGCGATGAGAGAATTGCACCATTCCTGATAGGCTGCATGATGGGGTTCCATCATGGACCTTATGGTGTTGTTGGCCATCTGTCACGAGCCTGGATGAGATCGTAGGGGAAAGGACTTACCAGACTTACCGGACTACCCTATAGGGGTCCATAGAAGGAGGATACTAAGTAGCGCCTTAGATAACAAGCTACGCTAGGAGTCTATAGAAGGGGAATACTAGTAGCGCCCCGGGTAATAGGCTATCCTAGGGAAGTCTATAAGTAGGGGGTATTAGGTAGCTCCCTAGATAAGTCCTCTAATCCTCACGCACCCTTATATAATAGACTAGAGGGTTAGAGAAGAATAAATATTATAACTTTATACCTATCTATACTAACTCTTTTACTCTATACTAAACCTATTTATAATATATTCTTCTCTCTTACCTATACTAATAGGGATATAAACTATTAGAGCAGTGCTATATATAGTAATAATGCCTACCCGCAGGTCTACTAGGGAGGTAAGATCCCCCGCTAGATAGGAGCTACTAAATAGCTAAACTCAAAATGAGATACCTATCGATTAGAACGATAAAGAGAGTACTAATAAGGAACTAGTTAATTAATTAATAGAGGCTGAATTAGATTATCTTATTAAGGAGGAAGAAAAGAAGAGTTAACTAAAGCATAAATAAGAATATCTTAAGGCTTTAAGAGCTAGCTAACTATTAATCCTAATAGATAACCCTACTACCTACTAGGTAGTTATTAGTAGCAACCCCGAGGCGAAGAAGCACCAGTCGGAACTTTGGGGGAAGCACCTCCCGATACTTATATACTCTGGATTTACTAACGATATAGACTCCTATATAGAGGTAGTAAGATAGGTACTCATAGGTACTCACCCGTTTAGAAGCTAATAGCCGCTATTCGAACACCAATAAGTACGAATCCATAAGTATAACGAAAGAGGACCCTATTATTTTCGCTACCTATCTAGGATCTAACGGGTAATTAACAGGGGATAAGCAGATGAGCTCTAGAGCGATAAAACTACCGAATCCATAATATTTTCGCGCTTATATAATTAGAACATTTTTTTAGCTTAGCTATCCTACTACGAGAAATCCTAATTAATAACAATAATAATAATATCTATATAGTAGACCATATCATTACTTATAGGGGCCCTAGATAGAACCGTTAGTACCTCATCAAATAGAAGGGCTATAGTAAACTAGATAATTCATAGGAACCGCAATATAACGTATCTATTAATTTATAAAATAACTATAAAGCTAAATCACAAGCAGAAATATTATAATCCCTATACGATTCAATAGGTAACTAGTACGTAGTTAGAAACTAGGTACGCCAGCTAGGTATTTTAATTTATTAGCCCGAAGGCCCCCTAACGAGGCGAGAGAATAAAAAACGCCCAAAGGCTACTAATAAGATAGAAAAAAGATAAAAACGAGGCCCAAAGGCAACTAATAACTACCTAGAGCTTATTAGCAGCTTACTAGGGGCGCTCCTGAAATTTTGAATCTACTAGGCGCTAGCGCCTATCTCCTTAAAGCTATTATCCTCGCTACTAGAATTAGTAGTAATAACTTCGTAGTTCTAAAAAATATTAGAAATATTAACTAGATAAATACTAGTAAGGCACTAGTAAGGCTTATATAAACTTATAACTTTATTATAGGAGCCTAGCGACTCCTAGGCGCATATAGCTTAGGACTCCTATGCCTCTACCTAACGCTTAGCAAACTGCTCTATCTCTAAATAGTAATAGCAGAGCTCCTTATGCTACTTATATAATAACTCGGTCTATTTCTCTACCTCTTTAGAGAGGTACTACTAGTAAGTAGTAGCCTCCTCTAAGGTAGCTACCTAGTAGTCCTCTATCTCTATAGAGATTTCAGCCTCCTTAGCCTTATGCTTCTTAAGTATAATATTAATATCGTTTTTCTTAGCCTAGAGGGCCTTTTTAACTACGAGCTAGGTAGCAAAGATCTCCTCCTAAGTATAATTAGATACTAGAGAGGCACTAGAGAGGTACTAGGTAACCTACCTTATTCTCGTTATATTAGGATAAAATATCGGGCTTAGAACTACCCTCATCTATAAGGCGCTTGAGCTTATTTATAGCGACTATTATATAACGGGTAGGCTATAGAGAGTTAGCAGCTAAGGACTAGAAAATAATATATAAAACTTATATTAATATAAGCTTTTCTATTACTTATTTTAGTATAATGCTTATATTTAGTTGAGGCGTCTAAAAATTATATAAATTAGTAATAAATTCTGAGGCTAAAAGCTAGCAAAGTACTAGATAAGTACTAGCTAAGGACTAGGTGCTTACTATCGCTCTCGAAATAGATAATTAAGCTTACGAGGAGCTTAATTTAAGGGATATCACCCTTAGGGGGCTCTTACTTTGCTTGCGCTAGAAGGTAGTAGCAGCAGGAGCACCCCTAGAGCTCACTTGTTATTAGGATATAGGAAGCATCCGGCGTACTAGCAGGAAAGGGAGCAGCGTTATTAGTAGTAGAAGATATAATAATAGATTCGTTATATAATAATTAAGATAAAGTTAATAATAGGGGAGCGGGAGACTAATAGCAACTTATTAGTATTATAATCTGAAGAAGTAAGAGGAAGGATTTTAGCAGGGCGAATTTTCGAATAATATTTATACTTTTCAACTAGATGCTAAAGTCAGCTTTTTACGCAGCTAAAACGAAGATAATCCCTAGATTATTATATTATTCGCCTTTATTTAACCCTATTATGCATAGGGAGGTACTAGATAACTACTAGGTAATAACTAGCAAACCCCTATATAATAATAACGAATGCTTTCACCCCTAGAGGGAGAATATCTTTATTACCCCTATAAAGCTACTAAAAATATAATAACGAGTAGAAAATATAATAATTCAGAGGGCGAATTCAAAGTAATAAAAACGAGCCTAAATAATAACATATTTTAGTATAATCCTGCGAAAAAAGGAATAACCCTCGCAAAGGAGTTTAGCTATAGGTATCTAGATAACTACTAGGTAGCCCTAGACCTTTTAAATAGAGAGCTATAAGAATAGCTAGGGTAGAGGATAGATACTCTATTACTAGCTAACTGCTCCTCTAAGCGCTTCTAATTACTTTTCTTTTTATATAGAAAGCTATAAGAGTAGCTAGGGTAGGGGATAGGTATCTTACTACTAGCTAACTACTCCTCTAAGCTTCTCTAAACTATTTATATAGAAAGCTATAAGAGTAGCTAGGATAGAGGATAGATACCTTACTACTAGCTAACTACTCCTCTAAGCTTCTCTAACCTATAAAGTCCCTTAATACCTAGGTATAGAGCTATAAGAGTAGCTAGGGTAGAGAATAATATACCCTACTATTAGCTAACTACTCCTCTAAGCTACCTAGCTATTTAAGGAAGAGTTATATAGCTAGACCTAGGGATACTAAATTCTAGACCTATAGGAACTATAAACTAGGAAGGCTTATAGGAAGCAACTAGGTAAGCATTAGGTACCCTCTAGATAACTATAGAGTAGCCTAGTCTGAGGATAGACTAGTTTAGAAAAGGGGGATTATATCACGAGCTTAGATAAGATTATAGGGGAAAGGACTTACTAGACTTACTAAACTACCCTATAGGGGTCTATAGAAGGAGGATACTAGGTAGCGCCTCGGATAATAAGCTATGCTAGGAGTCTATAGAAGGGGAATACTAATAGCGCCCTAGGTAATAGGCTATCCTAGGGAAGTCTATAGGTAGGGGGTACTAGGTAGCTCCCTAGATAAGTCCTCTAATCCTTATACACCCTTATATAGTAGACTAGAGGGTTAGTGTCACGAGCCTGGATGAGATCGGACTTACCGGACTACCCTATGGGGGTCTATAGAAGGAGGATACCGGGTAGCGCCTTGGATAACGGGCTACGCTAGGAGTCCGTAGAAGGGGAATACTAGTAGCGCCCCGGGTAACGGGCTATCCTAGGGAAGTCTATAGGTAGGGGGCACTAAGTAGCTCCCTAGATAAGTCCTCTAATCCTCACGCACCCTTATATAATAGACTAGAGAGTTAGAGAAGAATAAATATTATAACTTTATACCTATCTATACTAACTCTTTTACTCTATACTATACCCCCTTTATAACACGTTCTTCTCTCTTACCTACGCCGATAGGGGTGCAGACCGTTAGAGCAGTGCTATATATAATAACGATACCTACCTGCAGATCTACTAGGGAGGTAAGATCCCCTGCTAGACGGGAGCTATTAAATAGCTAAACTTAGGATAAGATACCTATTAATCGGGATAATAAAGAGAGCACTAGTAAGGAACTAGTTAATTAATTAATAGAGGCTGAATTAGATCGTCTTATTAAAGAGGAAGAAAAGAAGAGTTAACTAAAGTATAAATAAGAATATCTTAAGGCCTTAAGAGCTAGCTAATTATTAATCCTAATAAATAACCCTACTACCTACTAAGTAGTTATTAGTAGTAACCCCAAGGCAAAGAAGCACTAGTTGGAACTTTAGGGGAAGCACCTCCTAACGCTTAGGTATAAAGGGGTTACCTAGACCGACTATAATTAATTCATATTTAACCTCAACGCGTAATTTGAAATAAATAAGATTACCTTAGACCTTGAGAAGGTGCTATATACTACCGGGTGCCTAGAAGGATTAGTAGTAAAGCAATAGACCTTATACCTTTCTATTAGATATAATAATAAGATAAAGAATATTACTTAGATATTAATAGAGGACTAGTTAACTAATAGCATAGCTAATAAGGGGTCTAGGATCCTTAGCATATAAACTTAGCTTAAATAAGCCTACTAGCAACTAGGATAGTTATACTAGAACTTTATTAATTATTATAAAGGGATTGAGGCGGAGAGCCCCTACTAATAACTAGAAGAGATCCGGGTAGCTAATATAGTAGCTAGGTTAGACCCTAAGCCCTAATACTATATTATAGCAAATAGATTACTAAAATCGCAGCTCGAACTTAACGCAAGGGCTAGGAACGCTGAACTTATAATTAATATATAAGCATATAGGCCACTAGTAAGGGACTAGAGGACTAACTATAAGGGATAATAACCAGAGGGCTAAGCTACTAATCCAGAGGAATAGACCGAGACCACAAGGGGGGACCATAGCTATACTAATGCCTACTAGGAGCCTACCAAGGACTTATTATAGGATACTAGGAGGGAAACTATTTATTATAGTTATAATAAGAAAGGCTATATCTCACTAAGGTGCCTATACTATAAGAAATGCAGCTATACCCGCTATAAAAGCAAACTATACCCTAGCAAATAACCGGAGGAGAACTAGGTGACCACGCGGATAGTTCAATAGGATAGCAACTAGCTACATCACTTCGAAATAATAATATAGGTCCGGGTTATAAGTAGCTAGAAGACTAGTACTACGCTTATTAATTGCAGAGCTAATAAGAATATTATAAACTAGAGGGTTATAGCTAATACCTAACTAGAAGCTAATAACTTAGAACCCATAAGGGGAATATAGGTATCCAAGGGACCTAACTATAGCGTACGGAAGTTAGTCACCCGAATAACTAATAGTATAGGCATCCAGCAGATAGTTTCATATAACTTCAGGATTAGTAATAGTAATAGCTATAACGCTATCCTAGGGATCCCTTAGTATATATCAGAGTACCCTAATATTAATTAGAGGGAGTTAGGCTAGACCTTTCCCCTATATAAGAAGAGTATTCGCCTTATTATAACTAGAAAAGAGCTTAAGTATATTAAAAATAAAGTAAGAGTAATACTTATAGGGGTACTACGGATTAACTAGATATTAACTACTACCTACTAGGAGTATAACTAAGAACCTGAGAATACTAAGGATATTAGACCGAAGATCTTACCGGAGTACTAGGATTTTGAAAAGGTATTTAATATTAATCTAGTAGGAACTATACCGGAGTTTAGAACTACTAGGAGCTACCCTATTAACCTAGAGCCCGGGACCGAGCCCCTATTTAAACCGATCTACCCCCTAGCTAAAAAGGAGTTAGAGGAGTTGAGGGATTATATCTATAAAGCCCTATAAAAGGGATAGATTTGCTTATTAATAAGTCTAGTAGGGGTGCTAATCCTATTTATTCTAAAAAAGGGGGGTAAGTTAAGGTTATATATAGACTACTAGGGATTTAACTAAGTAACTACTAAGAGCCGCACCCCTCTCCCCTTAATTAATAAAATCCTCAATCAGCTCTCCTAAGCGAAGTACTTTATAAAGCTTAACCTTAAAGATGCTTATTACTAGGTAAGGATCTAAGAGGGAGATGAGTAGAAGATAGCATTCCGCATATAATATAGTTACTATGAATATTATATTATGCTATTTAGGCTCGTTAACGCACCCGCTACCTTCTAGACGTTTATTAATAAGTCACTTATAGGCCTAGTTAATATTATTTATATTATATATTTAGATAATATTTTGATATTTACTAACGATATAGACTCCTATATAGAGGTAGTGAGGCAGGTACTCACCTAGTTAGGAGCTAATAGTCTCTATGCGAACCCCGATAAGTACGAATTCCATAAGGAATAGATTAACTTTCTTAGGTTTATAGTTTTATTAGATAGTATCGCTATAGAATAGGAGAGGGTATAGGTAATTGCTAAGTAGCTAGTACCTATTATAATATAATAAATTTAGCAATTTCTAGGATTTATAGGGTTTTATAGGAGATTTATTAAGAATTACTCCAAAATCTATAGCCTACTTACTAACTAACTTGCTAATATAGCTAAAGGATAACTAATTATAACTAGTAAGGCACTAGTTGCCTTCTATTAGCTCCGCGCTTTATTTATAGAGGCACCTATTTTATAATACTTCAACCCTATGCTCCTAATTCGTATTGAAACCGATGCATCGGACTTTATAATAGGGGCGATATTAAGCTAGCTAGAGGGGGATATATAGAGACTAGTGGTATTCATATCTCAGAAGCTTAAGGGCGTATAACTATAGTATAGTATGCTAGAAGCAGAGCTACTAGCTATTAGGGAGGTAGCGGTAAGGTAGTAGCACTATTTGCTTTACTCTCAGCACTATATCTAGTTTATTACTAACTACTTAGGTCACTAGTACCTCGCTAATAAGAAGATACTTAATAGCTATTAGGCATAGCTACTATAGGACCTATTAATATTCGACTTCGAAATCGAGTACTAGCTAGGTCGCTATAACCTAGCTAATAGCCTCTTATAAAGACCTGATTATACCCCTAAGGATATAGAGATTAAGGAAGGTAGAGATTCGCTCCTATAGGACTTTCTATAACGGTTTAACTAACCTACTATCTAGAGGGTAAGTACTAGGCGATAATAAGGCGCTTAACTATTGAATACCTTCCCTAAATAACTTATATCCTCGCTTTAGGACTAAGTTAAGAAAGCCTAATAGAAAGACCCCTTTTATATTAATAAGGAGTAGGAATAACGAGGGATAAAGTAGTTACTAGATAATACTAGTACTCTATAATACTTTAAGGGCTTATATATCCCTAATAACTACCCGCTTCGGAAAGAAGTCCTTAGAGCGTTCTATAATAAACTATCCGGAGGTTACTAGGGGGTTACTAAGATACTAAAGAGGATTAGGAAGTCGTTTTTCTAGAATTCGCAGAAGAGCGATATAAAGGAATATATTAAGATATATATAACGTATCAGCGTACGAAACTAAGGTACTACCTCCTATATAGCGAACTTACACCCCTACTAGTACCTACCCAGCCCTTTTAATAAATATTAATTAACTTTATCACTAAATTGCTGCTATCCCTCATAGTAGGGAACAAGCTTTATAATAGCATCCTCGTTATTATTAACTGATTTACGAACTACTCCCTATATATCCCTACTAGGGAGTTACTTATAGCTAATAGGTTAGCTGCACTACTCACTAAATATGTTTTCCTTATATTCAGGCTCCTAGAAGCTATTATATCTAACCGAGGATCGCTATTTACTAGCAATTTTTAGGCTAAAGTATACTACCTACTAGTTATTAGGAGGAAACTTAGTACCGCCTTTCACCCCTAAACTAATAGCTAAATAGAATGCTAAAATCAGAGCATTAAGCACTTTTTATAAGCTTTCTATAATATTAACTAGGATAATTAGGTAATATAGCTCGACCTAGCTTAATTTATTTATAATAACTCCTACTATAAGGCTACTAAGATACTACCTACTAAACTACTAATAGGATATTCTCCCTGCAGACCTAATAACATCGAACCCTAATAAAAGGTCTTAATAGTCCTAGCAGCAAATAACCGAGTTCTAGGTCTACTCACCTAGAGGTTAGCTATTACTAACCTGCTTTATAAATATAATAAGGCATATAGCAAGTTCTATAATCGGAGGAGGACCCCTATTATTTTCGCTATAGGAGACCTTATATTACTTTTAACTAAAAATATTAAGCAAAGGCAGCCTTCTCGAAAACTTTCTAATAAATACCTAGGCCTATTTAGGATCTAACGGGTAATTAATAGGGGATAAGTATATAAGCTATAAATAGATAAAAACTACCGAATTCATAATATTTTCACGCTTATATAACTAGAACCTTTTTTTAGCTTAGCCGTCCTATTACGAGAAATCCCAATTAATAATAATAATAATAACATCTATATAGTAGACTATATCGTCACCTATAGGGGCCCTAGATAGAACTATTAGTACCTCATCAAATAGAAGGGCTATAGTGAACTGGACAATTCATGGGAACCGCAACAAATATCACGATCCCTACACAATTCAACGGGTAACTAGTGGGTGGTTAGAAACAAGGCACGCTAGCTAGGTATTTCAATTCACTAGCCCGAAGGCCCTCTAACGAGGCAATAGAAACGAGAAATTGCCTAAAAGCGACTAGATACCTGCCTAAAGGTAATTAAAAACTACCTAGAGCTTATTAGCAGCTTACTAGGGGTGCTCCTAAAATTTTTTAAATCCTCTAGGTATTAGCACCTATCTTATTAGAGCTATTATCCTCGCTACTAGAGTTAGCAGTAATAACCTCATAATTCTAAAAAAGTTAGAAATCGACTAGATAAGTACTAGGGAGGTACTAATAGGGCTTATAGGGATTTATAACTTTATTATAAGAGTCGATCGACTCCTAGGCGTATATAGCCTATAACTCCTATGCCTCCGCCTAACGCTTAGCAAACCGCTCTATTTTAGAGTAGTAATAGCAGAGCTCCTTATACTACTTATATAGTAACTTAGTCTGCTTTTCTACCTCTTTAGAGAGGTACTACTAGTAAGGAGTAGCCTCCTCTAAGGTAGCTACCTAGTAGTCCTCTATCTCTATAGAGATTTCATATTACGACCCGTTATGCAAGGATAACAGTCGACCGACCTACTTGGGCGCCGGACGGCTAGGACAGGATATTTATACTACAGGATCATAGGAACAATAGGGACTTACTCGGAATAGAAGAACTATAGTATAAGTCACGTAACGATAAGATAAGACTAAGCAGATAGTGTGGATTACTAAGCGCTTAGTAAAACCTACTAAGCGATTACTAATAATTACTAAGCGCTTAGTAGTACCTAATTAGCGATTAGCAATAGGATAAGGAATTATTTAGGACTTATATATAGTATAACTTAAGCCTAGCTTAAGGTTAGACTTCTATAGCTCTTTAGCAATTAACTTTATATTTATCCTTATGGATACTCTTAGCTTACCTTTACTATAAATTACCTATTAAGCCTAAGACTAATCACCTTAGTCTCTGAAGACCGGATCTACTACTAGCCTACGACTACGACCCTATATACTATTACTATATCTTAATCCCTAACTTCTATTAGCAGACCTTACTATTAGATAGCTAATTATAATACTTTAATTACTCCTATTTAGTAAGTTAACTATTAAGACTACTAATAGTATAGATAAGATATCTTCTCGCGCCTCCGCTAAGTTACCTACTCCTAGAACCTCCTCTTCTTTATAGTAACTAGTCTAAAACCTAGCTAAAGAACTTAAAGGAGCCCCTATAGCTATAGACTCTAACGACAAGGTAACTCTAAAGAACGATACCTATAACTAACTCCGAACTAGAGTTAAGAAAGGAGATAACGACGTTACTAAAATCCAGACTATATATAACGAAACTGCTATAGAACTCTAGAGCTTCAAGAGAATAATATAATAACTAGGAAATAGCCCTTAATATATTATAGATCTAGAAAACGAAGTTATCTATCTAAGAGGATAGAATAGCAATACTAATATTAAAGAACTCTAGAAGGAAATTAGAACCCTACGCGCTACTGCTAATATTATTATAACCCCTACTAGAGGATAATAGAAGCTTAAGCTTAGTCTCCTAATAACTTATAATAGCACCCCTAGATATCTCAAAGGATTCCTAATTTAAGTTAAAAACTATTAGAACTTCTATTATAGCGATTTTACTAGTTAAACTAAAAAGGTAGTCTATATAGCTACTTACCTTAGAGGACGAGCCCTTAAATAGTTCGAACCTATCTAAGAAGAATTCCTAAAGTATAAAACCCTAGATAAATGCTCTATAGAAACTCGCGATATATATAGTAGTTTCTAAGGATTTGAAGATGCTCTCTGCTCGCTCTTTTAGGACCCTGATGAGAAGTAATAAGCTAAACGCGAGCTATTATAACTCTAATAAACCAAATCTGCTAAAGAATTCGCTACTACCTTTAGATAACTAAGCGTTTAACTTAACTTCACTAAGGAAACTAAGATCTTTATATTCTACTAAGGACTTAAGGATAAAGTTAAGGATAAGATTATTAAGGTTAACTACCCCGACGACTTCCTCTAGTATGCCGAGCTTATAATTAAAATTAATAACTAGTTATTCGAACGCCGCAAGGAAAAAGGCGAGAAACGACAAGGACCTAACTTAGGATGCAAATACTAGTAGTAGCCTTAATATAAGTTTAATAGTTTATAAAATAATAATAAGCCCTGTAATAACTAGAATAACACCTGATAAAGTACCGCCTATGGATAACATAGTGGACCTATAGATCTCAGTATAATAACTAAGCCTAACGATAAGAAGCCCTGGAACCCTAAATGCTATAACTATAATAAGCAAGGTTATATCGCTAAAGACTGCTAATAACCTAAGAAGCTTTCTTAGAAGCCTGTGATAGAAAGGCTATAATAGGTTAATACGATCTCAAAAGCCCCCTATGCGTCGCTATTATAGACCGGGTGCTATAATAATAACTATCGAATCTATCTCGAAGATAAAGAAATATTAGGCTACTACCTAAGGGATAATAACTCCGGACGATCCGGATATAATATAACCACCTCGGATACTTATCTTAAGACTCTAGTAATAATATATATTAATAATAGCAAAATAGTAAGAAAGCCTAGAGAATAGCTTAACGAGATGCTACGGATCTAATAACTTAAACCTATTAGTATATCCCCTACTATATATAACTAGGAACTAGAAAACGATAATAAATAAAAACTCGTATACCTTTAGTTAGCCGAACTCATATACCTAGAATAAATCTAAGACGAACTATATAACCCTATATAAGAAAGATAACTAAAAGCTATGCTTATATATATAAAATAACAAAAGAACGTATATAGAAACCCCGCTTAGATCGAATAAATTAACTAAGAACTCGAAAAATAAGTTAAGGAAGAATCCGAGGAAGAACTAGAATATTAGCATAACCTGCTAATAGAATAATAACTTCTTAGTATAACTAGCGACTAGACTTTTAGAGAGGATAAAAGTTTACCTTATAACTCGGATAAACCTTGTAACGTTGCTCGATAGTATGCTTCGGTAGAGATTACCTATAGGCATGCCTCTAGTATAGATAACTCTAGCTCTAAAGAGGAATCTGATGATTAAGAAGATAAGACTAAGCAACTTCTATAGTATTAAGAAGTAAATATATTTCGAGACTAGTAATAATAGTACTTCTATAGTACTATAGCAAACTAGCGAGAGTAGAACTACGTTCCTAAACTATATATAGGAGACTACCTCATACTAAGAAGTAACTACCAACTCTATTAAACCCTCTTCTAGCTTTAATACTTTTATAATAAGTATAAAGAATATATAGGAGAAAAGCATAATTACTAATTCTACCCTAGAAGATATAATAACGAACCTATTCGGGAAGTCTACTTAATATCCGTTATAGTTAGATAGACTATAGTATTATTTAAAAATAACCTTGCAATCTTCAGACCTAGCCCGCAATTTCCTATAAGATATTAATATAATAATATAATAAAGTGGGATAAATATTAATAAGATAAGTATTAAGTATACTATTAAGAAAAAGCATATGCCTAGAGAATTGCAAAGAACAGACCTAGACCTCTATAGGTTAGGATCTATGAAAATAGCCTTATAAAGGCAAGATGGGAGGGAAAATAGATTACTCACCCTAGACTATTTAAGTAGTTAAAAAACTAGACTTACCTACTAAAAAAGGATTATAATAGGTAATAGGCAAAAGATCTATCTACTAGATATTATAAGGATATAAGGATAATATCAAGCTAGAAGTTACTATTAACTAGCAAATAACGCTCACGTTAATCAATAGCAGAGCTAAAGCTAACTATATTACCCCCCGAGCTATTAATAAGCTAAAAGTATAATAGGGAGGAAAAGAACGACTATACCGCCTATATATAGCAGAAGGAGAAGAATTTAAGTACGAAGGAGGTACTATCTATAACGAGACTACGCCCGTTGAGATAAGCTATCTAGATTAGAAAGAAAGAATCTAATTAGATATTACTAATATAGGAATATATAATATAGTGCTAGGACTACCCTAGTTATAAATAAATAACCTATAGATAGATTGGAGAAAAGGCGAACTCTATTAGGACTCTGATAGTTTAGTCCCTAAGCAGCCCTATTAAATTCAGGCCTTAAACGAATCGATATAATAATAAATAGTAAAATAATATATCTACTACCTCAAGGCGAAAGAAGCTATATTATAACTACTAATAATAATAGATCTCGAATAAAAGAATAATCTACTTCTATCTATCCGAGAAGAATATAGAGTTTATGAGAAACTCTTTGCAGCTGAGTTAGAAACCAGACTACCTAAATATACTAGTTTTAATTATAAAATCCCCCTTAAGGAAGGGAAGGAACTACGATTTAATAAGATCTATAGATTTAATCTAATAGAAATAGAAGCCCTAGACTAGTACCTCGAAGAAAACCTGAAGAAAGGTTATATTAGACCTTTGATATTACTAGTAGGAAGCCTAATCCTATTTATACTAAAAAAGAATAGAAAACTACAACTATGCGTTAACTATTATATACTTAATGAAATAACAATTAAGAATCGCTACCCGCTACTACTTATTAACGAAATAAGACGACTCCTCCATAGAGCTAACTAGTTTATAGCTCTTAACCTCAAAAGAGCCTATAACCTAATTAGAATAAAATAAGGAGAAGAATAGAAGACCGCCTTTAGAATATAGAAAGGATATTTCGAATATCTCGTTATGCTATTCGGTCTTACTAACGCCCCTATAACTTTCTAAAATATAATTAACTATATCTTATATAAATATATCGATATTTGTATAGTAGTTTACCTTAATAATATTCTTATCTTCTCGCTAATACTTAAGAAATATAAGGAAGATATATATTATATCTTATAAGCTCTTTAGGAAGCTAAACTCCTAGTTGAACTAGAAAAGAGCGAATTCTATACCTAGAAGGTGGAATACGTCGGATTTACTATTACCCCTAGAAAAGTCTATATATTAGAAAATAAAGTCAAAGCTATTAAAGAATAGCTAATACCTAATAATCTTAAGGAAGTCTAAGGATTCCTAGGATTTATTAACTTCTACTAAAAATTTATTAAAGACTATAGCAAGATTAATATAGCTCTTACTAGCCTTAGCTATAAAGATACCCCTTTTATATAAGAAGAACTATAATAGATAGCATTTTAGAAGATCAAGGACCTTATTACTAGCAAACCCGTCCTAATTATTCTAGATCTAATAAAATAATTCAAAGTAGAACTAGATATATCTAACTATATAATCGGAGCATAACTATCCTAATAAGACTTAGAAGGATAACTATACCTATGCGCCTTCTTCTCTCGCAAACTTCATAGATCTAAACTTAACTACTAGATCTATAATAAGGAACTTATAGTAATTATTAAAGCCTTTAAGAAATAGAGACCCGAACTCTTAGGAACTATCTACGAAGTACTTATATACTCGGACTATAAGAACCTTTCGCACTTCACTACCTCAAAAGTATTAAATAAATAATAAGTTAGATACTTAGAATTCTTATTAGAGTTTAATTTTCGGATTATCTATTGCAAAGGATTAGATAATAGCAGAGCTAACGCTCTTAGCTAATAACTAGACTATAATATCCTAGTATTAGAAGAAACCTAGGTAATCCTTAAAGGAAATAATAATAGAGACCTAGTACTAGTAACTAAACTCTTGATAATAGCCGGACGATCTAGTACTAGCCCGACTAGTGAACTAGATAACGAAGTAATTATGGAGTTTTATGCCCGTCCTATATATAGCTACTAAGGAATTACGAAAACCTAGAAACGACTATAATAACGATATAGAGGAACGATTAGTAGAGAACGTATAGCAAAAGCAATTAGAGACTGTGAAGTCTGCTTTAAAAGCAAACCTACTCGATACTAGCTATATAGCATGCTATAACTTTTGCTTATGCTATAAATAGCCTAGTAATCTATATCCCTCGACTTTATCGTTAAACTACTGAAGTCTTAAGAACCCCTTATAAAAGTATACTTTAATAGTATTCTCATTATTATAGACCGACTTATGAAGTACGCCTACTTCATACCGTATAAGGAAGTAAGTAATGCTAAAGAATACGCTTATACCTTTATTAAGTATATTATAGCTAATTATAGTATACCTAAGGAAATCGTATTAGATAGAGATAAGATCTTCACCTCTAAGTTTTGGAACTTAATTATATTATACCTCGGTATTAAGTAAGTAATATCTACTATATTCTACCTGCAGACCGATGGATAAATAGAACGGATTAACTAAATCCTCGAAACCTACCTCTATGCTTATATTAATTATAACTAAGATAATTAGGTTATATTACTCCTAGTCGCCTAATTCGCATATAATAGCGCAATCGGAGAAAGTACTAAGGAATCCCCCTTCTACCTTAACTATAGATTCGAACTAACTATTTATAGAGAACCCCGGATAGGCCTAGCTATAGTGAGAGCTATCGCCTTAGTATAATAAATCAAGGATATCTAAGAAAACGTATATAAAGAACTCGAATTTATATAATAATAAATAGCACGGTTTAGTAATTAGTAAAGGATTAAGGGACTAACCTTAAAAGAGGGAGATAGCGCCTATTTTATATAGCGAAATATCAAAATAAAATAACTAAGTAATAAACTTAACTATAAAAAACTCGGACCTTTTAAAATTTCATAAGTAATTTCACTAGTTAACTACGAGCTTAAACTCCTAGAGACTATAAAGTATTACCTAGTATTCTATATTTTATTACTCGAATTAGCCCTATGAGGATTATAAACGAATAACCTTATTATTATAGAAGATAACAAACTAGAGTATGAAGTCGAATGGATCCTCGACTACCTAGAAGAACTAGATAGATACTAATATCTTATTAAGTAGAAAGGATATAGTTATAAAGATAATATATAGGAACTAGCTAAGAATATTACTAATGCAGAAGAAGAACTCGCAATCTACTAGTAATAATACTAAGAACGAGAAATCATACTAATACTTATTATACTAGTCCGGAAGAATACTAGATATAAATAAATAAATACCCTTACTACTTTATAAAGTAACCTATTAGAATAGACTAAGCGTAATAAGGAAAACCGTTTATCCGCCTAGGAATACTAGAAATAAGCTAAGACTTCCCCAATAGGAAATTAGGAGTACTAGGATTCTAGTTACTTAGAATAATATTAAAGTCGACTACGCTAAAACTACCTATTAATTGCACCTCCTGAACTATAAGAGACCCTAAAGAAGGACTCCTAGATGACTTGCCTTCCTTAGCTACTATTAATATCTCCTTATAACCTTTCTTAAAAACTATCTGCTTCGCCTTATAAATATAATCTAATTTAGTAAGAACTTTATTTACTTTAGCTTATACTTTTTATAGCGCCTCTATTCTTTTTTGAAATAACTCTTTAGCTCCTTCCTCCTTATTATCCAAATAATAAGATTCTATTATTAATCGTTCTACTATAATAAGTTAGTAAAGAATAAAGAAACTACGCAAGAAATAGACCTATATTAATAAATCGCATTATTAGAAGCATCATAAGAATAACGAGTACTACCTATAGCGATATACTCCCTGTAGACTAGCGAACTAGGTAATATTTTATAATATAAACCTTTGGAACGATAGCAACGATAAGGTATAACTTTAAAACTATTCTTAGTAATATTAAGAGAACGATAGTAACGACGAAGCGTGGAAATCATAGGATTATTAATAACGCGACCTGATATAGTATTAGTATTATAAAGAAATCAAGAAGTATAATTAACGGATCCCTAACCTAGGACTAACGACCTACTTATGCTAGGTCTTGAGGATAAGACCTTTAGAGAGGGGACCTAATATTATAACCCGTTATATAAGGATAATAGTCAACCGACTTACTCAGGCGCTGGATAGCTAGGATAGGATATTTATACTACAGGATCACGGGAATAATAGGGACTCACTTAGAACGGAAGACCTATAGTATAAGTTATATAATAATAAGATAAGACTGAGCAGATAGTATAGATTACTAAGCGCTTAGTAAAACCTACTGAGCGATTACTAACGATTACTAAGCGCTTAGTAGTACCTAATTAGCAATTAGTAATAGGATAAGGAATTATTTAGGACTTATATATAGTATAACTTAAGCCCGGCTTAAGGTTAGACTTCTATAGCTCTTTAGCAATTAACTTTATATTTATCCTTATAGATACTCTTAGCTTACCTTTACTACGAATTACTTATCGAGCCTAAGACTAATCACCTTAGTCTCTAAAGACCGGATCTACTACTAGCCTACGACCACGACCCCGTATACTATTACTACGTCTCAATCCCCAACTTCTGTTAGCAGACCCTACTGTCGGATAGCTGACCGTAACATTTCAGCCTCCTTAGCCTTATGCTTTTTAAGTATAATATTAGTATTATTCTTTTTAGCCTAGAGGGCCTTCTTAATTATAAGCTAAGTAGCGAGGATCTCCTCCTAAGTATAATTAGATACTAGCGATAAAGCACTAGAGAGGTACTATGGAGGTACTAGGTAACCTACCTTATTCTTAGCGTACTAGGCCTGAATATCAGGCTTAGAACTGCCCTCGTTTATAAGGCGCTTAAGCTTATTCGCAGCGATTATTATGCAGCGGGTAGGCTATAGAGAGTTAGTAGCTAAGTACTAGAAGCAATATATAAAACCTATATTAATATAGGCTTTACTATTACCTATTTTAGCATAATACTTATATTTAGTCGAGGCGTCTAAAATTATATAAATTAGTAATAAACTCTAAAGCCTAACTAGTAAAGCACTAGATAAGTACTAGCTAAAGACTAGGTGCTTACTATCGCTCTTAAAATAGATTATTAGGCTTGCGAGGAGCTTAATCTCAGGGATATCCTCCTTAGGGGGCTCCTACTTCGCCTATACTAGGAGATAGCAGTAATAGGAGCACCCCTGGAGCTCATTTATTATAGGGATATAGGAGGCGTCCGGTATATTAGCAGGGAAGGGAGCAGTATTAGCAGCAGCAGAAGATATAATAATAGATTTGTTATATAATAATTAAGATAAAGTTAATAATAGGGGAGCGGGAGACTAATAGCAACTTATTAGTATTATAAATCTAAAGAAGTAAGAGGAAGGATTTTAGTAGGGCGAAATTTCGAATAATATTTATACTTTTTAACTTAATACTAAAGTTAGCTTTCTATATAGCTAAAAGGAGGATAATCCCTAGATTATTATATTATTTAGCTTTATTTAACCCTATTATAAACGGGGAAGCACTAGATAACTACTAGGTGATAACTAGCAAACCCCCGTATAATAATAACGAACGCTTTTACCCCTAGAGGGAGAATATCTTTATTACCCCTATAAAGCTACTAAAAATATAATAACGAGTAGAAAATATAATAATTCAGAGGGCGAATTTAAAATAATAAAGATAAGCCTAAATAATAAAATATTTTAGCGCAATCCCGCGAAGGAAGGAATAACCCTCGCGAGAGAGTTTAGCTATAAGTATCTAGATAACTACTAGGTAGCCCTAGACCTTTTAGATAAAGAGCTATAAGAGTAGCTAGGGTAGAGGATAGATACCCTACTACTAGCTAACTACTCCTCTAAGCGCTTCTAATTACTTTTCTTTTTATATAAAAAGCTATAAGAGTAGCTAGGGTAGGGGATAGGTGCCTCACCACTAGCTAACTACTTTTCTAAGCTTCTCTGAACTATTTATATAGAAAGCTATAAGAGTAGCTAGGGTAGAGGATAGATACCTTATTACTAGCTAACTACTCCTCTAAGCTTTTCTAACCTATAAAGTCCCTTAATACCTAGGTATAGAGCTATAAGAGTAGCTAGAGTAGAGGATAATATACCTTACTACTAGCTAACTACTCCTCTAAGCTACCTAGCTATTTAAGGAAGAGTTATATAGCTAGACCTAGGGATACTAAATTCTAGACCTATAGGAATTATAAACTAGGAAGGCTTATAAGAAGTAATTAAGTAGGCACTAGGTACCCTCTAGATAACTATAGAGTAGCCTAGTCTAAGGATAGACTAGTTTAGAGAGGGGGGATTATATTATAAGCCTAGATAAGATCGGACTTACTAGACTACCCTATAGGGGTCTATAGAAGGAGGATACTAGGTAGCGCCTCAGATAACAAGCTATACTAGGAGTCTATAGAAGGGGAATACTAATAGCACCCCGGGTAATAGGCTATCCTAGGGAAGTCTATAGGTAGGGGGTACCAGGTAGCTCCCTAGATAAGTCCTCTAATCCTTATATACTCTTATATAGTAGACTAGAGGGTTAGAGAAGAATAAACGTTACAACTTTGCACCTATCTATACTAACTCTTTCACTCTGCACCGTACCCCCTTTGTGACAGTTAGAGAAGAATAAATATTATGATTTTGCACCTATCTATACTAACTCTTTCACTCTGCACCGTACCCGTTTTGTGACACTATCTTTGCTGGCCCTAGCGTTTCATTCTTGCTGGTGTTGCTGGTGTTGCTGGTGTTGCTGGTGTTGCTGGCCCTCCCTGATTTCATGTTCCCACTGTTGTCTTATTAGCTCGCTTAGCATTATCCTTGAGCTTGGCTCTTCGCCTGCCAGTCCTGCTGATGTTGCTGGCTAGTGACTAGTTCCTCAACCTTTGGTACCTCAGGTCTTGCTGCTGTCTTCGCTAGCCTATTGCTAACTATTGCTAGCCTATTCCTTGACCTCGGCGAATTATGTCTTGCTGGCATTATCCGCCCCTCCCGGCCCGTTCTACTAACCTAAAGCGCTGAGTATTCCCTATCTTGTTTCAGGTAGCAGCATAATTCTACGATCTACCTCTAGGCAGACTAGAACATGTTGGTTTTATTCGAGTTAATATATAGATCTTTGATAAAAGCGTTGAGTTATTGTTGCTACCCTTCTGAAGCGTTATATCGAGGTGCTAACTTGACTAACCACGCCCGTCTTTTGACTGTTTATCATGCTCTCGTGAAACGAGCTACACCATCATGATGACTGCGTGCGTATGCGACCCCTATCCGTTGGCTACGCATAAATTCCGGTTATAGAGATCATACTTGCGCCATTCTTACAGATCAGACTTCAAAAATTAACGGGCCAGCGGCCAAAGTCGCCCGAAAAGGCTCGCATTGATTAAAGCAACAAGTGCTATGCAACATCTTCGTAGAGCAGCAGTATAAGGCCTACCCATGTGGCGTAAGCTATTAGTGTCGGGATGAATACGTCACTTGTGAATGCTCTCAAATTTAGCCGCCTTCCCACCAAATGCACCATATATAGTGAGTTTATATAGAGGCTACTTTCGAAGAAGATTTATAATATATTTCGGGATATTTAATCGAGATATATTCTCGAACATCTAAGTAGCCATTTATCCCGCTTATATATTCTTCTCAATGAGCAGCCCTATAAAAATAGTACCCGGAGGTTATGATCTTCTTGGATCTCCATCTAAATGAGTTAGCATAAATGCGAGCAATAATCTAAAGCAAACTCACAAGCTAACGCCTAACTGCTGCGATTTCCTATCTATAATTACCCCTGACTTCTGCTTAATAGGCCTAGCTAGCTAATAATTAGCGAATTGTGTGGGAAGGCCCGCTAGGTGCCGGTCTATATACCTATCGATCTATCTCTCTCCTCCTGCTTAGCGCGACCTGTTGTTAATAGGCTACGATGAAGCTTATCTCATCGAGGATAGCATCAGCCTCTAATTTAAGTATATCTTTAATAAGGCTAGGGAGAGATATCGAAGTTAATAAGAGACGTGCAATAGAATCTATATTAAGAGGCTTAGCTTATTTAGCTTAGCTTATTCAGCTTTAGTAGTTTAATAAATTGCTAAATTTATAACGGGGTGACGAGGCTAATAATAAAGGGTATTATATTATATAGATTCGTTCTTCGAACCTTAATATTAAAATTTATTTTTAATACTATAGGATAAGCGCCTAAGATATAGGCGCTTAGAAAACGCGGGTTATATATTAGCAAGGGCAAGCAGTATTAGAGCCTAAGTTAGCGCTATACTAAAGCGGGGTGCTTTAAGCTATTACTAGCTAATATTGCTAATAGCCTATCACGCATCAGCATTTACCTCTAGACCGCTCGGAAATGTTTGCTCTGCATTCTGCTATTAGCCTCGAACGCTAGAATCTTTCCTCTTACTTTATAGTCGTAGCTATAGGTTATACCTACTATTTATAGCACCTTTATGCGAAACATAGCGTCCCGACTATACTGCTTTTTTTACAACGCGACTATGCTCTTTTATTCTCTCGCCTTTCCATATCGCTCGTATTCTAGTGGTATTGCTTCGATAGGTAGATTCGATTACTGCTATATCGTTCGCTTCATTAGCATCGGTATTCGTCGGCACGAATACTGAGATAAAGGGGACTAGGTATTAGAGGCAAGGGTCGCGAGAGAACTATAGGAAGCTCTCCTAAATGTACGGATTAGGGAGTAAAGTTAGGTCTAAAGCTAGATTATCCGCTATATTATTGAATTCGTCGCGCAGTTTAATAGTAGTTATTTCGCTATGCTCTTTTAATAGCCTCTGAAATTCGCTCGGTAACGAGGTCTTTTTGCCTATTTCTCGAATCACGTTGTCGAACGTAGCTAGGTTGAGAAGAGGGAGATAGATTATGTTGAAATTGCAACCGGTCGAGCTATAGGTATTGCTTATTTTATACTCTGATTTCGAAGCTAAAAAGTATTACGCAGCTGTGCTCTATTGCAGCCATGCGTCCATGATATTGAATCACGGGTAAGGATGGAGCTATAGAGAAACGGTGGAGGGTTAACTTCGCGACGGGTCGGTGGTCTATTATCCGAAATTTAGCCGCAACCGCCGTCGATATCACCCTTACCCGCAATGACGCCCGCTGTATAAGCTATTGGTTGTGAGAGTACCTCCCTGTAATAGTGGTTATATATGAGGTCGACCTTACGCGCTAGCAGCCAGAATATGTATAGGACCGGTTTCGCTGCTAGGCAGGTGTTACAGTCAGCTATCCGACAGTAGGGTCTGCTAACAGAAGTTGGGGATTGAAACGTAGTAATAGTATACTAGGGTCGTGGTCTAAGTTATAGGTCGTAGGCTATAGTAGATCGGAACTTCAGAGGCTAAGGTGATTAGTCTTAGGCTTAATAAGTAATTTATAATAAAAATAAGCTAAGAGTATCCCGAGGATAAATATAAAGTTAATTGCTAAAGAGCTATAGAAGTCTAACTATAAACTAGGTTTAGGGTTATACTATATATAAGTCCTAAATAATATACTTATTCTATTTTAAGCGATCACCTAGGTATATAAGGTAATTGCGATTAGTTAGTAAGTCTAACTAATTACTAAGCTTTCCTTCTTATGCTCTACTAATCGTTTCCTTATCTTATTATTATATAACTTATACTATAGTTCTTCTATACCGAGCGAGTCCCTATTATTCCTATGATCTTATAGTATAAATATCCTATCCTAGCTACCTGACGCCTAAGTAGGTCGTTCGGTTATTATTTATATATAACGGGTTATAATATCAGGTCCCCTCTCTAAAGGTCTTATCCTTAAGACCTAATATAAGTAGGTCGTTAGTCCTAGGTTAGGGATCTGTTAATCGTGCTTCCTAATTTACTCATAATGCTAACACTATATCAGGTCGCATCCAAAAATCGAAATTGAATTCTGCCTCTACTCTTCGTCGTCGTTAGAGGTTGTAATATAGCTTCTTTTGCCTTGAGGTAGCAGATATATCGTTTTACTGCTCCTTGTTAGGTCGATCTATTTAAGGCCTGATTTCGATAGGGCTGCTTAGGGACTGAATCGTTATAATCCTAATAGAGTTAGCCTTTGCTCTAATCTATCTATAGGTTATTTATCCGTAGCTAGGGTAATCCTAGCACTATATTATATATTCCTATATTAGTAATATCAAATTATATTCTTTTTTTTCGATCTAGGTAGCTTATCTCGAGGGGTATAGTCTTATTATAAATAGTACCTCCTTTATACTTGAATTCTTCTCCTTCTGCTATATATAAGAGGTATAGTCGTTCTTTTCCTCCCTATTATACTTCTAGCCTATTAATAGCTCGGGGGGCAATATAGTTAGCTTTAGCTCTGCTATTAATTAGCGCGAGTATTATTTGCTAGTTAAAAGTAACTTTAAGCTTAATATTACCCTTATATCCTTATAATATTTAGTAGATAGATCTTTTGCTTATTACCTATTATAATCCTCTTTTAGTAAGTAAGTCTAGTTTTTTAGCTACTTGGATTATCTAGGGTAGGTAATCTATTTTCCTTCCCGTTATGCCTTTGCGAGGCTATTTTTATAGATCCTAACCTATAGGGGTCTAGGTCTATTCTTTATAATTCTCTAGGTATATTCTTTTTCTTAATAATATACTTAGTACTTATCTTATTAGTATTTATCCTACTTTATTATATTATTATATTAGTATCTTATAGGAAGCTATAGACTAGGTTAGAAGATTGCAAGGTTATCTTCGAATAATACTATAATCTATCTAACTATAACAGATTATTAAGTAGATTTCATAGATAGATTCGTTATTATATCTTCTGGGGTAAAATTTGTAATTATGCTTTTCTCTTATATATTCTTTATATTTATTATATAAGTATTAAAGCTAGAAGAGGGTTCGGTGAAGTTAGTAGTTGCTTCTTAGTATAAGGTAGTCTTTTATATATAATTAGGGAGTATAGTCCTGATCTTATTAGGTTGCTAAGGTACTATAGAAGTATTGTTATTACTTATCTTAAAGCATATCTATTTCCTAGTACTTTAGGAGTTACTTAATTTTATCTTCTTAGTTATTAGGTTCCTCTTTAGAGCTAGAGTTATCTATACTAGGGGTAAACCTATAGGCAATCTCTACCTAAGCATATTATCGAGCAATATTACGAGGTTTATCCGAGTTATAGGGTAAGCTTTCGCTTTTTCCAAAAGTCTAGTTGCTAGTTATACTAAGGAGTTATTATCCTATTAGATAGTTATACTAATATTCTAGTTCTTTATTAGATTCTTCTTTAACTCATTCTTTAAGTTCTTAGTTAATTTATTTAATCTTAGCGGGGTTTCTATATATATATTTTTGTTATTCTATATATATAAGCATAGCTCCGAGTTGCCTTTCCTATAAAGGGTTATATAGTTCGTCTTAGATTCGTTCTAAGTATATAAGTTTAGCTAATTAGAGATATATAAGTTTCTAGTTATTATCGTTTTCTAGTTCCTAGTTATATATAATAGGGGGTATACTAATAGGTTGAAGTTGTTAGATCTATAGTATCTTATTAAGCTATTCTCTAGGCTTTCTTACGATCTTACTATTACTAGTATATATTATTACTAGGGTTCTAGGATAAGTATCTAGGGTAGTTATATTATATCTAGATCGTCCGGGGTTGCTATCGCTTACGTAGTATCCTAATATCTCTTTGTCTTTGAGATAAATTCGGTAGTTATTATTATAGCACCCGGTCTATAATAACGATATATAGGGGGCTTTTGAGATTATATTAACTTATTGTGGTCGCTCTGCTATAGGTTTCTAAGGAAGCTTCTTAGGTTATTTGCAGTCCTTAGCGATATAACCTTGCTTATTGTAGTTATAGCACTTAGGGTTCTAGGGCTTTTTATTATTAGGCTTAGTTATTATACTGAGATCTATAGGTCTACTATATTATCTATAGGCGGTGCTCTATTAAGTATTATTCTAGTTATTATAGGGCTTATTATCGTTTTGCTAACTATTAAACTTATATTAAGGCTGCTACTAGTACTTATATCCTAAATTAGGTCCTTATTATTTCTCGCCTTTTTTCTTATAGCATTTGAATAACTAGTTATCGATCTTAATCGCAAGATTAGTATACTAGAGGAAGTTATTAGGGCGGTTAACCTTAATAATTTTATCTTTAACTTTATCTTTAAGACCTTAGTAGAATATAAAAATCTTAGTTTCTTTAGTAAGGTTAAGTTAGATATTAAGTTATTAGAAAGTTATAGCGAAATCTTTAGTAGATTTAGTTTATCTAAGTTATAATAGTTCTTATTTAGCTTATTACTTTTTATTAGGGTTCTAGAAGAGCGAGTAGAGAGTATCTTTAAATCCTTAGAAACTACTATAGATATTATAAGTTTCTATAGAATATTTATCTAGGGTTTTATACTTAAGGAATTCTTCTTAGATAGGCTTAAATTACTTAAGGGCTTATCTTCTAAAATAAGTAGCTATATAGACTACTTTCTTAGTTTAGTTTATAAAATCGCTATAATAGAAGTTCTAGTAGTCTTAACTTAAATTAGAAATCCTTTGAGGTATCTAGGGGTATTATTATAAGTTATTAGGGGGCTAAGCTTAAGCTTCTATTATCCTTTAGTAGGGGTTATAATAATATTAGCAGCTATGCATAGGGTTCTAACTTCTTCCTAGAGTTCTTTAATATTAGTATTGCTATTTTATCCTCTAAGATAGATAACTTCGTTTTCTAGGTTTATAATATATTAAGGGCTATTTCCTATTTATTATATTATTTTCTTAAAGCCTTAGAGTTCTATAGTAGTTTTATTATATATAGTCTAGATTCTAGTAGCGTTATTATCTCCTTTCTTAACTCTAGCTTAGAGGTAGTTATAAGTATCTTTCTTTAGGGTTACCTCGTTATTAGAGTCTATAGCTATAGTAGCTCCTTCGAGCTCTTAAGCTAGGTTTTAGACTAGTTATTATAAAGAAGAGGAGGTTCCTAGGGTAAGCGATTTAGTAGAGGCGTGGGAAGATATTCTTATCTATATTATTAGTAGTTTTTAATAGTTAACTTATTAAATAGGAGCAATTAAAGTATTATAGTTCGCTATCTAATAGTAAGGTCTACTAATAGAAGTTAGAGATTAAAACGTAGTAATAGTATACTAAGGTCGTGGTTTAAGTCGTAGGTTATAGGCTATAGTAGATCGGAACTTCAGAGGCTAAGGTGATTAGTCTTAGGCTTAATAAGTAATTCGTAGTAAAGGTAAGCTAAGAGTATCCTGAGGATAAATATAAAGTTAATTGCTAAAGAGCTATAGAAGTCTGACCATGAACAGGTTCAGGGTCATACTATATACAAGTCCTGAATAGTTATTACGACCCGGTATGCATGGATAACAACCGAACGACCTACTTAGGCGTCGGGCGGCTAGGACAAGATATTTATACTACCGGATCATAGGAATAGGCAGGGACTCGCTTAGTATAGAAGAACTATAGTATAAGTTATATAATAATAAGATAAGGAAATAATTAGTAGAGCATAGGAAGGAACGCTTAGTAATTAGTTAGACTTACCAACTAATCGCAATTACCTCATGCCCCTAGGTGATTGCTTAGGATAGAATAAGTATACTATTCAGGACTTATATATAGTATAACCCTGAACCTAGTTCATAGTCAGATTTAGTAATTAACTTTATATTTATCCTCAGGATACTCTCAGCTTAACTTTATTACAAATTACTTATTAAGCCTAAGACTAATCACCTTAGCCTCTGAAGTTCTGATCTATTATAGCTTATAACCTATAACTTAAACTATAACCCTAGTATACTATTACTACGTTTTAATCCCTAGCTTCTATTAGCAGACCTTACTATTAGATAGCTAATTATAATACTTTAATTGCTCCTATTTAGTAAGTTAACTATTAAAAACTACTAATAGTATAGATAAGAATATCTTTCTACGCCTCTACTAAATCGCTTACCCTAGGAACCTCCTCTTCTTTATAATAACTAGTCTAAAACCTAGCTAAAGAACTTAAAGGAGCCCCTATAGCTATAGACTCTAATAACGAGGTAACCCTAAAGAAAGATACCTATAATTACCTCTAAGCTAGAGTTAAGAAAGGAGATAATAATACTACTAAAATCTAGACTATATATAATAAAACTATTATAAAACTCTAAAGCCTTAAGAAAATAATATAATAACTAGGGAATAGCTCTTAATATATTATAGACCTAGAAAACGAAGTTAATTATTTTAGAGGATAAAATAGCAATATTAATATCAAAAAACTCTAGGAAGAAGTTAGAACCCTATGCATAGCTACTAATATTATTATAACCCCTACTAAAGGATAATAGAAGCTTAAGCTTAGCCCCCTAATAACTTATAATAATACCCCTAGATACCTCAAAGGATTTCTAATTTAAGTTAAGACTACTAGAACTTCTATTATAGCGATTTTATAAACTAAACTAAGAAAGTAGTCTATATAGCTACTTATTTTAGAAGATAAGCCCTTAAGTAATTTAAGCCTATCTAAGAAGAATTCCTTAAGTATAAAACCCTAGATAAATATTCTATAGAAACTTATAATATCTATAGTAGTTTCTAAGGATTTAAAGATACTCTCTGCTCGCTCTTCTAGAACCCTAATAAAAAGTAATAAGCTAAATAAGAACTATTATAACTTAGATAAACTAAGTCTACTAAAGATTTTGCTATAACCTTCTAATAAATTAATATCTAACTTAACCTTATTAAAGAAACTAAGATCTTTATATTTTACTAAGGTCTTAAGGATAAAGTTAAGGATAAAATTATTAAAGTTAACTACCCTAACGACTTCCTCTAGTATACTAATCTCGTAATTAAGATTAATAACTAATTATTTAAATACTATATTAAAAAAGGCGAGAAATAATAAGGATCTAATTCAGGATATAAGTACTAGTAGCAGCCTCAATATAAGTTTAATAGTTAGCAAAACGATAATAAGCCCTGCAATAACTAGAATAATACTCGATAGAGCACTGCCTATAGATAATATAGTAGACCTATAGATCTTAGTATAATAACTAAGCCTAATGATAAAAAGCCCTAGAACCCTAAGTGCTATAACTATAATAAGCAAGGTTATATCGCTAAGGACTGCAAATAACCTAAGAAGCTTCTTTAGAAACCTATAGCAGAGCGACTATAATAAGTTAATACGATCTCGAAAGCCCCCTATGCATCGTTATTATAGACCGGGTACTATAATAACAACTGCCGGATTTATCTCGAAGATAAAGAAATATTAGGATACTACCCAAGGGATAGCAACCCCGGATAGTCCGGATATAATATAACCACCCCGGACACTTATCCTAGAACTATAGTAATAATACATGCTAGTAATAGTAAGATCATAAAAAAGCCTAGAGAATAGCTTAATAAGATGCTACAGACCTAATAGTTCGAACTCGTTAGCATACCCCCTACTATATATAACTAGGAACTAGAAAATAATAATAACTAGAAACTCGCACGCCTCTAATTAGCTAAACTTATATATTTAGAACGAATCTAAGACGAATTATATAACCCTATATAGGAGAGGTAACTTAGAGCTATGCTTATATATATAGAATAATGAAAATATATATATAGAAACCCCGCTAAGATCGAATAAATTAACTAAGAACTTGAAGAATAAGTTAAAGAAGAATCTAATAAAGACCTAGAATATTAGCACGACTCTCTAATAGAATAATAACTCCTTAGTATAACTAGTAACTAGACTTTTAGAGAAAGCCAAAGTTCACTCTATAACTCGGATAAACCTTATAATATTACTTAATAATATACTTAGGTAGAGATCGCCTATAAGTTCACCCCTAGTATAGATAACTCTAGCTCTGAAGAGGAACCTAATAACTAAGAAGATAAGACTAAGTAACTCCTAAAGTACTAGGAAATAGGTATGCTTTAGGATAAGTAATAACGGTACTTCTATAGCACCTCAGCAACCTAATAAGACTAGGACTACGTTCCCTAACTATATATAGAAGACTACCTTATACTAAGAAGTAACTAATAACTTCACTAAACCCTCTTCTAGCCTTAATACTTTTATAATAAGTATAAAGAATATATAGGAGAAAAGCATAATTACTAATTCTACCCCAGAAGATATAATAACGAACCTATCTGCGGAATCTACTCGATATCTATTATAATTAAATAGACTATAGTATTATTTAAAGATAACCTTGCAGTCTTCCGACCTAGTCTATAGTTTCCTATAAGATGCTAATATAATAATATAATAAAATAGGATAAATATTAATAAAATAAGTACTAAGTATATTATTAAGAAAAAGCATACGCCTAGAGAATTATAAAGAACAGACCTAGACCTCTATAGGTTAAAATCTATAGAAATAGGGTTATAAAGGTTTAATAGGAAGGAAAATAGATTACCTACCCCGGATAATCTAAGTAGCTAAAAAACTAGACTTACTTATTAAAGGAGGATTATAATAGGTAATAAGTAAAAGATCTATCTACTAAATATTATAAGGATATAAGGGTAATATTAAGCATGAAGTTACTATTAACTAATAAATAACCCTCACGCTAATTAATAGCAGAGCTAAAGCTAATTTCATCACCCCCCGAGCTATTAATAAGATAGAAATATAATAGGGAGGAAAAGAATAACTATACCTCTTATATATAATAGAAGGAGAAGAATTTAAGTACGAAGGAGGTACTATCTATAATAAGACTATACCCCTTGAGATAAGCTACCTAGATCGAAAAGAAAGAATCTAATTCGATATTACTAATATAAGAATATATAATATAATACTAGGACTACCCTAGCTATAGATAAGTAACCTATAGATAGATTAGAGCAAAGGCTAACTCTATTAGAACTATGACGATTTAATCCCTAAGTAGCTCTATTAAAATCAGGCTTTAAATAGATCGATATAATAAGGAGCAGCAAAACGATATATCTACTACCTCAAGGCAAAAAACGCTATATTATAACTACTAATAATAATAGATCGTAAATAGAAGAACGATCTACTTCTATCTATCCTAGAAGAATATAGAGTTTATAAGAAACTCTTCGCAGCTAAATTATAAACTAGACTGCTTAAATATACTAGTTTCGATCACGAAATTCCCCTTAAGGAAGGGAAATAACTACGATTTAATAAGATCTATAGACTTAATCTAATAGAAATAGAAGCCCTAGATACGTACCTCGAAGAAAACCTGAAGAAAGGTTATATTAGACCATCGATATTACTAGCAGGAAGCCTAATCCTATTTATACTAAGGAAGAACGGAAACCTACGACTATATATTAACTATCGCATGCTTAATGAAATAATAATTAAAAATCGCTATCTACTACTACTTATTAATAAAATAAGACGACTCCTCCATAGAGCTAACTAGTTTATAGCTCTCGACTTTAAAGGAGCTTATAACCTAATTAGAATAAAATAAGGAGAAGAATAGAAAACTGCCTTTAGAATATAAAAAGGATATTTCAAATACCTCGTTATACCCTTTAGTTTTACTAACGCCCCTATAACTTTCTAGAATATAATTAACTACGTCTTATATAAATACGTCGATATTTATATAGTAGTTTGCCTTCACGATTTCCTTATCTTCTCGTTAATACTTAAGAAATATAAGGAAGACGTCTATTATATCTTATAAGCCCTTTAGGAAGCTAAGCTTTTAGTTAAACTAGAAAAGAGCGAATTCTATACCCAGAGGGTAGAATATCTCGGATTCACTATCACCCCTAGAAAAGTCTATATATTAGAAAATAAAGTTAAAGCTATTAAAGAATAGCTAGTATCTAATAACCTTAAGGAAGTCTAAGGATTCCTAGGTTTTATTAACTTCTACCGCAAGTTTATTAAAGACTATAGCAAAATTAATATAGCCCTTACTAGCCTTAGCTATAAAGATACCCCTTTTATATAGAAGGAACCCTAATAAGGAGTATTCCAAAAGATTAAGGACCTTATTACTAGCAAACCTATCTTAATTATCCTAGATCTAGCAAAATAGTTCGAAATAGAACTAGATATATCTAACTATGCGATCGGAGCATAACTATCTCAACAAGACTTAGAAGGATAACTATACCTATATGCCTTCTTCTTATATAAGCTCTATAGATCCGAATTTAACTACCTAATCTATAATAAAGAACTTATAGTAATTATCAAAGCCTTTAAGGAATAGAGACTAGAACTTTTAGGAACTATTTATAAAGTACTTATATATTCTAATTATAAGAACCTTTTATACTTCACTACCTCGAAAGTATTAAATAGATAATAAGTATAATAATTAGAATTCCTCTTGGAATTCAACTTCAGAATTATCTACTATAAAGGATTAGCTAATAGCAGAGCTAACGCTCTTAGCTAATAACTAGACTATAATATCCTAGTACCTAAAGAAACCTAGGTAATCCTCAAAGGAAATGATAATAGAGATCTAGTGCTAGCAACTAAACTCTTAATAATAGCTAGATAATCTAGTACTAGCCCGCCTAGTGAACTAGACGATAAAGCAATTATAGAGTTTTATTATACCTATCCTATATATAGTTACTAAGGAGTTATAAAAACCTAGAAATAACTATAATAATAATATAGAGAAAAGGTTAGTAGAGAGCGTATAGCAAAGGTAATAAAGGACTATGAGGTCTGCCTTAAAAGCAAATCCGCTTGATATTATCTATATAGCATGCTATAACCTTTGCCTATGCTATAAACCGCTTAGTAATCTATATCCCTCGACTTTATTATTAAACTACCGAAGTCTCGAGAACCCCTTATAGGAGTATACTTTAATAGCATTCTTATTATTATAGACCGACTTATAAAGGATGCCTACTTCATCCTATATAAAGAAGCAAGTAACGCTAAAGAATATGCTTATACTTTCCTTAAGTATATTATCGCTAATTACGATATACCTAAGGAAATTATTTTAGATAGAGATAAGATCTTTATATCTAAATTTTAGAACTTAATTATATCCTAACTTAGCATTAAATAATCTATATCTACTGCATTTTATCTATAAACTGATAGATAAATAGAACGAATTAACCAAATCCTCGAAACCTACCTCCGCGCTTATATTAACTATAACTAAAATAATTAGGTCGTATTACTTCTAATCGCCTAATTCGCTTATAATAGTATAATTAGAGAAAGTACTAAGGAATCCCCCTTTTACCTTAACTACGGATTTAAACTAACTACCTATAGAGAACTACGAATAGGCCTAGCTATAGTAAGAGCTATTGCCTTAGTATAATAAATCAAGGATATCTAGGTAAATATATATAAAGAACTCGAATTTATATAATAATAAATAACTAAATTTACTAATAAATAAAGGATTAAGGGACTAACCTTAAAAGAGGGAGATAATACCTACCTTATATAGCGAAATATTAAAACGAAACGACTAAGTAATAAACTTGACTATAAAAAACTCAAACCCTTTAAAATTTTATAAGTAATTTAACTAGTTAACTACGAACTCGAACTCCTAGAAACTATAAAATATCACCTAGTATTCTAAATCTTACTACTCAAACTAGCCCTATGAGGATTATATATAAACAATCTTATTATTATAGAAAATAATAAACTAGAATATGAGGTTAAATGAATTATTAACTACCTTAAAGAACTAGAAGGATACTAATACTTTATTAAGTATAAACGATATAGAAACGAAGATTATATATAGGAACCCGCTAAAAATATTACTAATATAATAGAAGAACTTATAATCTATTAGCAATAAAATTAAGAATGAGAAATAATATCTATACCTATTACGCTAGCTACCTTCCCTAGTATAACTAGTTACTAGCAAGTTAGATACCTATATAAGCATATCAGACTAATAATAGAAGTAGACTAAGTAAGATAAGGGAAACTATTTATTTAATTAGGAATACTAATAGAAGACTAGGACTCCCCCGATAAGAAATTCGGAGTACCTAGATTCTAATTACCTAGGATAGTATCTAAGTCTACTACCCTAAAACTACTTATAGACTAAACCTCTAATATAAGGGATACTACTAGCTCCTCCCTAGTAACCTCATAACCCTTCTGAAATACTATCCTCTTTTACTTATATAAACGGTCTAACTATGCTATAGACTTATCTAACTTAGCCTGCATAGCATATAAAGCAGCAGCTTTCTTTCTTAATACCTCCTCTTTAGCTACCTCAGCATCCTCGAGATAAGCAGCCTTATCTAATAAACGATTAACTATAGCAAATTAGCTAAAACATGCTAACTACTATCTACTCAGAAACCTACGAGCATAAATAGTATCCGCTGCTATATCATAAGACTGCCCTAGATAAGTATACTCGCTATAAACTTCACTACTAGAAAGCAGTTTATAACGCTTCCCTAAAGATCGATAATAAGAATAAGGCATATCGATAGCAAACCTAAACTTAGCGATATGCAGAGCATAATTATAATAATAAAGAGTAGAAGCAGAATTTAATTTCGATTTTTAAATATAACCTAATATAGTATTAGTATTATAAGTAAATCAGGAAGTATAATTAATAGATCCCTAACCTAGGACTAACGACCTACTTATATTAGGTCTTGAGGATAAGACCTTTAGAGAGGGGACCTGATATTATAACCTAGTATATATAGATAATAACCGAACGACCTACTTAGGCGTTAGGCGGCTAGGATAAGATATTTATACTACTAGATTATAGGAATAAGCAGGGACTCGCTCGATATAGAAGAATTATAGTATAAGTTATATAATAATAAGATAAGGAAACGATTAGTAGAGCATAGGAAGGAACGCTTAGTAATTAGTTAGACTTACTAACTAATTATAATTACCTCATATACCTAGGTGATCGCTTAGGATAGAATAAGTATACTATTCAGGACTTATATATAGTATAACCCTGAACCTAGTTTATAGTCAGACTTCTATAGCTCTTTAGTAATTAACTTTATATTTATCCTTAGGATACTCTTAGCTTATCTTTATTATAAATTACTTATTAAGCCTAAGACTAATTACCTTAGCCTCTGAAGTTCTGATCTACTATAGCCTACGACCTATAACTCAGACCACGACCCTAGTATACTATTACTACTTTTCAATCCCCAGCTTCTATTAGCAGACCCTACTGTCGGATAGCTGACCGTAACAATAGTATACTTATTCTATCTTAAGCAATCACCTAGGTATATAAAGTAATCGCGATTAGTTAGTAAGTCTAACTAATTACTGAGCGTTCCTTCCTATGCTCTACTGATCGTTTCCTTATCTTATTATCACGTAACTTATACTATAGTTCTTCTATACCGAGCGAGTCCCTGTTGTTCCCGTGATCTTATAGTATAAATATCCTATCCTAGCCGCCTGACGCCTAAGTAGGTCGTTCGGTTGTTATTCATGCATGACGGGTCGTAACAGCAGGGCAGTGCAACAGAGGTTCTTTTATCAATCACACGATGAGTCAACCAACCGAAGCAACCATACCCTTTTCCGAGGGGGACGTCGAGTACTGCATGAGAGCGGCAGCAGCCACTAAGAAATCCCGCGACCTCGCAGCCGTTATTTCGAGCCTAAAAACGGATATACTTATACGACTTCACGACCTCGAAATAGAGCACCTAAACTGCAGAATACTCGTTCTCCTATATAATGCTGGGTCGCTCCGTGCAACTAGTGGTCGTTAGGTAACCGTTCGCCTAAGATTGCCTCCTGATAGTGCAATAGCATCAAAGAGGTATATAGCTATT
Source organism: Colletotrichum sansevieriae (assembly GCA_026260285.1). Taxonomy (NCBI): domain Eukaryota; kingdom Fungi; phylum Ascomycota; class Sordariomycetes; order Glomerellales; family Glomerellaceae; genus Colletotrichum; species Colletotrichum sansevieriae. The sequence goes on from JAOQIF010000319.1 coordinate 57,923, forward strand.
AGTTAATTAAATATCTCCGCAGGGTGTCGAATCGTCTCCCCGGTGCTATACGGACTTCGAAATAATAATAATACTGAGTCCGTCTAAGTGATAAATCATTTCAATATAGCTTTATAAATCGAATCGTTTAACCCGTTAGATAATAGCAACTAACGCTACTAGCACTTCTTTCTTAGGCAAGGAGATATATTTAAGATATATCCTGGATTTTGGGAACTTACTTCCGGTGCGCCTAGGACGTTGTAGCTTCAGGTGTTCCCCCGGAAGTGGTCTCTCGTCCTGGCTCGCTCCCTTCGGTCGAAGACGTATATGAAAGCAGGAATGAAACGTCAACGAGAGAGGCCTCCGCGCCACGAGGAGACAGACTATCATAAGACCCCCGAATTCGACATAGTCCGACCTCTAGTATCTTTGACAGACTTATCGGATAGCGATACAGCTTTAGCTAAGAGCTGCTTGCACGCATTCTCCCTCTTCCGCATGAGATCAATCAGCGATACCAGGGCAGCCCGGCTTTTTGAGGCAAAATACTCGGCTTTTCTAAACCAAATCGTCGTAGTGAAAGCATTGAAGCTGATGCCCGGGGAGGGGGCCGCATCTCGGGCTGTGGCTTGGAAAAGGGAGTATCAGGCACACGTCCAGATCAAGTGTGTGAGTAAGCTGGTGGCTGCCCGCGGTTTCTAATCTGACACCATGAAGAAGCACATAGTTGAACTGCTGGGCGGCGAGATCGAGTTAGGGGCTCTATTCATTCGAAGAGTAGACGCGCGCGACTTGGGCAAGAGCGAGTGGTGCAATCGGGGAGGGGACTGGCGGTTCAAGGGCATATGTGCCGATGCGAAACGCGTTTTGCAAAACATGGCATCAGCTCTGAGATACCTACACGACTCCAATATCGTTCATAACAATATGAAGCCTGCGAATATTCTTTACCATAGGGAAAAAGGTGCCATGCTTATAGACTTCGGACTTGCAACTCGTCTCGGGTCGGCTGCGTCAACCGGAGGCACGCTGTAGTACCTTCATCCGGAGTTCCTCTCAAGAAAGCAGCGAGGGGCACCGGCTGATATATTCGCTCTGGGAATCGTTATGGCTTATCTTTTTGGCTGCATCGCTATCCCGGACTGTAGACGGCAAGCGAGCATGTAGGTCATCGCCCAAGTGCACGGCAGCTCCGGATCACCCGCTGCAAAGGCCATGACAAATTGGCTGCGCATTGTCAATGAGGTTCGGCGAAACTTGCAAGATAACAACGATCCTGCACATCAGCTAGTCCTACGAATGTTAAAGCAGCGACCAAAGGACCGCATCATAGCCTGGGACTTGGATGCAAAGATAACAGACGTGCGGACATAAGTATTCCTACGTACAACTGCCTGCCTAGATCGACCGCGCACTCTCGTTGTTACTCTCTATGGGTATTGGTATTCTTCTAGAGGCAATATCGAGAGGGCTTGGCGGGGTAAGAGGGACAGACTCGAATGGAACATCAAACCTGCTTCTTTGGCTCTCATTGTCATCCGCATCCGGCCTCGTTGAGAAGTTGAAATTTATGACTGGACGTAAGTCCACCTGCTGCGGCGGTGCTATCGGCTGCAGTTTCCGGGGCTTCTTTACGGGCAGCCTTGACCCTTTACCTCTGGCCAGCTCTGCATCAATTTGTTTCATGCGTTGTACAAAGGGTTCTTCTTCGAGTGGAACTTCAGCTTTACGTTTTCTGGTGGGCAGATTCCCAACCACGCCGCCTTGCAAGTCCAAATCCTGAGGGGGTAAGACGCTCTGCCTCGACTTGCCGAGCTGGTGTTCTGATTCGACTGGCTCGAACTGCACCGTGCTACTTGAGGCCGGTTCTCCGCTCGCTGCCTGGGCTGCTTCAGCCAGCGGCGGTCTGGGATCATATGGCTTCGGGTCCTCAAGCGCCTCTTGCCCTTCTCCCCATTCCTCTCCAGCAGGTTTCTCATGTACGGAAGCATCCTGTTCTTCGAGTGTCTGATCGAGCGGCTCTCCTCGCTCTGATATTCCTGTAGTTGCTTGTGCTTTTGCAAGCCTCGCCAACTTGGCTTTGCTTAAGTAGCTCCGTCTTTTCTTCCGACTCGCCTTCAATATACTGTCCAATCGTTCTTTTTCCCTTTGCTATCTAGCGGCTCTCTTCCGCAGTGGTTTGTTGCCCTTCTGCATCACCAGTTCTGGGACCTCCCGTTCTCTGTCTGGCTCAGTATTGTCCTGCATTTCTCTGTCTATCAATGCGATTGCAGGGTTCGCTCTAGTGGATTGAGCATCTGCCAAATCATGATCGATGGCGTCTGCATCGACGATTCCTGGACCCTGCTGGTGGCTCTCAGCGTTGGTGAGCTAGTCGAAATATTGGGCAACAGACTTGATACTTTTCTGCGCTCTGCTCTGCTTTCCTCTCCGTTTAATCTGGTTTTCACCTCGCTTTCTTCTTTAGCTGCTTGCGGAAAGGGGCTGCTAGGCACTCCGTAGACCTCTGTCTTGAGTAACCTTTCTCATAGCGTTATTAGCTCGTCTATAGGGTTTTTGCTATCTTGCGGGCACCCCTAAATTCACCGAATGCATTTCTATATCCGATTCGAACTCCGATAGCAATTCATCTATTATAGGCATATCCTCTTATGCCTAATCCAGATCAAGTCCTAGCTTTATTACGTTATTGCTGAAGAAAGCCTCTACTAAATCTCGAAAAACGAAATCTAGGCTTAATAGTGCTAATATATCCTGGGTCTAGTCTTGACATAATAAGTATAGGAAAGCCCGCTTCCGTAGTTCGAAAAAGGTCTTCAAGTAAGGTTTTCCACCTCGCTATTCAGATAGACCCGAACATCTAGGCTAACGCTCTTTAGCAGGGGCATGTTTGCAGGCTTCCTTAGTGGTTACATTGCGGAAGCCTAAATTCCAAGCCTGCTAACGTAGCCTCCTAGCATCACGCTCGCTCATAGGAATGCAGGCATCTTCATCTCTGAAGTCTCGCAAAGGATTCTCCGAGCATAGACTCGCAAAATTCCTCAATGCTGCGATAAAGAGTTGAACGTATGCAATATACGGAGATGCCTGTTAGCAGCAGGGTCGAAAGCTCGTCTCCATCACTTATAGAACAGGTCGCTAGTCAATTTTGAAGCATACTATTAGGTCTTTGAAAAGTATATCTCGCTCAATCGCGACTCCGGCAAAGTATGCTTTAGGGCTGGTTTCTGTCTGAAGTCGTCCCTTGGGTTGCTGATCCCGGCGTGGTAGGAGATATGCCTTAAGGATTCTGGCTCCAAGGGATATGTATAACATGTTCCTGTAGAAAGCCTCAACGCTTGGGATCACGGTGGTGACTAATAGTATATTATGCTAAATCAGATCGCGGTCAGATGTTGAAGAAACGTGGCGGAAGAGCGACCGGTCTGCTATAAGCTTTATAATATCGTTCCGATTAAGGCTACTTCTACCTAGCGCACGGAATTGGAGATGACGGATAGTTTCCACGTCAACAAGTTGCGCGAGGTCTTAATAATCCCTAATAGTGCTATTCTAAACGTGAAAGATATAACGCTAGTATATCATAATCATTTCATCGCAACGCGTTGCTAAGTATTTCAGCCAGTTCCCGAGCTGGAAGCCCTCCTAGAGACCTAGGAACGGTGTTAATATTCTCACGACCCTTATAATCTCCGAGTTCCTAAATAAAGCGACTAGACACTTTCTCTTAGACTCTGACAAAATGTTCTCCTACTCTCTTGAGAGTGTATACCTTTCGTGATCAAGGTGTAGTATAGTATTATCGTATATTTCTCCGTCTGAGAATACTATCTTATTTGCATGCTCTTTCGGTTCTCAATAAATAAGGTCTAGCTTTTCAGGCGTATCTGAATCTCAAAATTAACTATATAAACTAGGTTGCATAACTCTACCTTACCTTATAGGAAATGATGCAGTCTGATGGTCCAAGTCGCTTAGTCTCCGCAGAGGAGTCTAGCTCCATTAACGCAGTGGATAACGAAGCTTCTAGAAACCAGCGGAAACTTTCTTCCGAACGCTGTTCTTCGCAGCATCTCCTTCGATATACCCAGTCGTTCTGTTATACCGTGATATGTAGTTGTATCAATAATACCCCTGATTTGATTTGCAGACTTATAGTAGTTGATACCCTCCCTATCAAATCGTTAGGCTAAACGCAGAGTAATACGCCTATCCTCTAAACGTCCCAAGTAGGCTGCCTCGTTTAGTGGAGGGAAACGAAGGCATGCTACCGGAAGGGTGATAATGCCCACGAGATGAACGTCCCAGTTCGTCATGTTTTCAATGCCCAGTAGGTTAATAAAGCTATCTAATTGGGAATGCAGTAGTAGATATAGTCAAATACTGACGGCAAACACTTACAAATTAGCTGAAGGGAGTCGAGGTCTTTGTGGAATTCATTTCCTAGAAACAAATTTTTAATTGGGTAGTGGGGCACCGAGTCTACCTAATTTGAAAACCTTATTCCTAAATTCGCTAGCGCTTACTGATAAATGGCGTCGCTGCCTAACCCTCCCTAGCAATTCCAATCCCCAGCAAGGCACCAATAGGATTCCATAATAATCTCAAATCTTTAGCTAGAGTTCCGCTCCCGGAATCCCGGAGTAGAAGGATTATATATCCAAGAATATCATAGACCTTATCGAATATTAGATAGGGCCGAGGCAACTAAAAAAGATATGATTCTAGCGATCAGCCCGGGAGCTAGCTGATAATGCTTTGGAGCATCGGGTACTCAGCCTCCAAGATAAGCTATCACTTTATAGTCTATAACCCTTACCGAGCGGAAAACGATTCTAATTAATTATCAACTACCCTTCTGCTGCGAACTATCTCATATCCCCGATACGATCGAACTCGGGCATCATACCCTTCACTATCTTAAAGGTGCCTACCCCTATGCACCTCAAGTCGCATATAGCCTCTACACAGAATTACTAGCCCCCTTCAGCTCAGTTGTCATTCTCTTCGTATTAGAATTCGGCGCGTTAGCTAGAGTTGTTGATTTCCTGTAGGCGTGGCTAAGGTCTGCTATGCTAAGACCCCTTCCTTTTTGTCCTGGAGTTATCCTTGCCGTTAGAGGGGACGACCTCGTAACTCTCAGCGAAATACGATTACGCCTTGTTAACTATAGCCTGAAGAGTCTTCGCGTCAGCGACCCGCATCATGCATATTCATATGCGGATGTTGATAAGATGATAGGCACTCATCTCAACCTAAGCATAATGTCGACCTCTCCCGTGGCGGAATTCTCTAGCTCGCTTCAGGCGTCCTTGCAAAGAGCTCGCTATTAATAGCAGCAGCTCGGCATTGACTTCACAGTGGGACACTGGAAAGCGCTTGTGAGGTCAGCACTTGCTGGCCACGCAGAACATCCAACGGTCCCAATAAACTTCTATCAATTATCCCGCCTTTGTAAACCAGTCCCTTTGAGCATAGGCACACATATATCAGAATTTGTTCTAGCGACGAGCGCCCATGACGTTAACCAAGCAATGATCATAGCATCTGCCCTATCCATAGATGCGTTTCCTCCGGGTATGCATCGTAAGTCGTCCCGCACTGCCACTTCATATATTTACTAAGAGTGACAGGCTTTCCACCCGAGCGCCTATTCAATGAAATATATGAGCCCGTCTTATAAAATTCTAAAGCGGTAAAGCTGATAGCAAACATTAAAGAAGCGTTCACGACACAAAATTCGAGTTCCATAGTATATATAGCCTCTCTGCAAACGCATTTAACGAACATACAAAGGTTCCATGATAAATGGCGGCAGATCGTGCCTAAACGAAGCTGCTTGATCTGCTTAGCTCGGCAGGCTTGATATGCTTTAATATGTGATTATGTCTTGTGTGCCGTATATATGCGAATGCTTCACACAGATAGAACGCTAGATATCTGCCTTCCCCACTGCCCATTATGCAAGACACCTAACACTCTTTCTGTTCTTCTGAATCCTCCCACAGCTAGCAACCGCGTCTTACGCCTTAGCAGCCACGATATATCAAGCATCATTAAATTCCTCAAAGAACTTCAAAGCTTAATTGGCCTAACGACGTTTCCTTTCCGGGCGTATTTTGACGAGGTGATCGCTTCCGACTCTGGTAAGTCTTAATTTGAGTGTTATTTGTTGATAGCTAAGTCGTCAGCTATGTTTATAGCCGTAGCAGCTTTCATTGAAGGGTGGACCTTAGCCGATTGCAAGTACCACTCAAAGGCCGTTAAAAAGCCGAAGCTCACGAGAGCGAACGTTCTCGACTTTAGAAATAAATTAAGTTGGTGTATAATGCAGATGAAATCAGAAAACCAGACCTTTATAGTATTAGACGGATAGCACACAATATTTTCGAGATTCCCTCTAGTAATACCAAAAGAATTCCAGTAAGCCGCGCAACCATGAATCTTTTCTAGTACTCACACTTTTTAGACTATTCATTAAAACACAGGCCAAGTCCCATAGTAGCTGCGAGGATGGTGATATTCACATAGAATATAATAGCGGACCTTCTAGTCCGCGGCTATTGCAGTCTATCTCCTCTCATCTTACCTCAAAGCTGTTCTACGTGGAAGCCGCCTCACGTATACTCTTCTATAACTCACCAACGAAGTTCAGGCTATCGGTCAAGTGCTGCGTACCATTTGGACCCGCCCTTCTTGATCTCCTGCAGAAACTGTTAAGTAACAGGGCAGTCATTACGTACAATGGATCAGAAGACGATACGGTCAAAGCACAATTTGTCACCCCCCAAGCTTTGAAAATGTGCAAAAAGACGGCTTACTTCTCCTTCGAATTCGCAACAGCATTGCGGTCACCTGACTCTCTGATCGACATCCGAATAGGAAATGGGAATGAAGTACCGGATAGCATTAGCAAGTATCCCTATAGGCTCAAAGACTTGATCAACGACCAGAGGCTTGAAAGTCCATTTGGGACAGAGGATCACCAAAGTGTGCAAGTAGCTAAGTCAAAAAGGACAGAAATGCATACTGAAATTGACGTGAGACTCGATGAACTACATAGAACACTAGAGCAAATAACATAATCCTCAAATATACCAGAATAGCCTTGCTTCGAGTATGCTCCAGCACTGCTTCACTGAGATCCTACTCAAAAAACTATCCAGCAAGCGACAAGAGTGCTTGCTTCCGTCTAAGGGAGATTAGCCTCGGGCAGTGAATATCAATAGATCTAATAAGGTCTGCATTATTTGCCGAGTTGTGGTAATTAGCCGAGGGCAGAAGCATAGAAGGCAACGGAATCCTATTAATTTCTAATGGGACTCGGGCTAGGGATGAGTCTTAAAAAAATAGAAGAGTCCGATATTAGCAGCATTCGGGAAAGAATATCTATCGCAGTAAATATATCGGATGCTTCTTCTTGAGCGAGGTTGGTCGGCGTCTCTGTCCTCGCGTCGCTAGAAGAGCTCGATAATAGTAGAGGGCTAAAGATATCACTAAGAGATTCGACAGTCTCCATCGCAGCAACTAGGGCATTAGCTTGCATCTACACCGGCTCGGTCTCTCACGAGATCGAAGTCGTCTAGGCCCTTAATATAGTCCATCGGAACCGAGGTAGAACCTTAGCTAGACAAAAGCCTACGTTGCGATTCGTATGCCTCCACGCGATCTTAATAGCGAATAATAATAGCAATCTGCGCACTATAGATGCAGTAAAATGTATTGGATTTCTTGAAGATACCGTTCCTACGGTTTTTGAGACCCTTTCTAGGGTCTCGCTTTTGCTGCGGGCTATGGTAAGTAGATGTTGGAATTTAACTCAAGGAAATGCGCAATTAAGGGTGTTAAGAAGCGGTGTTTTTATCTTTAATCTAGGCGTGGCGTACTCGGGGATTTATATAAATCAAATTGCAACGAGTTTGCCTGCGGAGTGCACTCGCCTATGAGTTGCAATTAGCTCGGGAGCGCGTAGCAAAAGTAGACCTTAGTAGATTGCAGCAGCTGCTGACTGCCCTAACTATGCTATTATGATACTAGCGGTTATAACCTCCAGCAGCTCCGATCTAGTTAAAGCAGCCCTATTTAAGCGGATATGCTAAGCGTCAAAACGATTCACAACCCCGGTACGTATTTCAAAAATAGGTCAGCGGCTACTAACGCCTCCTACGCTAGTTTCCAGAATTCAAATTATTAATTTCATAATCTTATCCCCTTTATCCGAGCTGTTATATTTAAAATACCGATCTTTCCTCAACTCTTGTCTTACAAAGCTGTATTAAATATAGAAATCTATGTTCTCTACCTTCTTTGCCTTTATAGCACTAGATTATGCTTTGCTTTGTGGAAAGCACTTTCTATCTCGCTCCCTTTTCTTCGGGTGAAAATTGCATAATATCTTATATACCTATCGCTATTCGAAGGACGTCGTTACCGAAGTCCGACCCGGCTTCAAGCACTTCTATGCTTAAGCTATCTTTTGGGAAACTTGTCCATCTTGCTCTTTCTATTTTATCCCTTCCCAAGCCTCGATGAAGTCCGGAGGCGAGCTGGCCTTATATCTGTAGTTAATTTACTACCTGCACTCCTCGGAAAACAATTCATTTCCGCGCTTCAAGTGTTTTATATTTCGTCAAATAACACCCAATTAATACATATAACAATAAGCGTGGTGTTCTCTCTAGAAGCCCTCCTCCATTCGAGTATTCACCTTTCACAGAAGTCCATCCTAAGCCACCAAAATACTTCTGGAATAAGTGTAAGTAGCTAAGTGTAAGCCCTCGTCCTCTTCTATTGGATGCATACTGAGAAAGACTTAGTGCTTTACTATCATTATAACCATTGGCCTCACCAGCTTCTGGATAGTGCAGAAACTCCTGAAGCACTACTTTGTCGTCCTCCATCTTGTGCTATGCACTGCTTTCCTTGGTGCCTTGCTGTAGCATTCATTACTCACGTCTTCGGTCATATTCAAAGCTCTGGCTTCGTTTTAATCGTTTATTCTCAGTCTCATTCTTACGCGCTATACTATAAGACATATATTCAGTTCCACAAAGGCGGTCGTAAAAGAAGTTTACTTTCACAAAAGCACCGTTATCATCAAACTCCGCACGCAGAAGCCTGTACGAGTCTTCCCAGGATGCCAGTTCTACCTCTCTCTACTAAACCTCAGCTCCTTCAGTCACTATTCACGACAGCCATTTTAGAGCATAGATAAGGGGCTCGGATAGGACCAAAAGGCGCGCAACCTTATATTTATCCTGCCCGTCCAAAAGAGAAGGACCAAAGAGATCAGGTCATTAGAGCCGGATCAGTCGGTACGCATCAGTAGTCCGTACGGGATGGATTTGAATCTTCAAAAGTACGAAGACATTGCCCTTCTTTATAAAGGCACTAGTCTCCTAGGTATGATATCCCAGGCCTTGATGATATCTAGCCGAAGGTATCACGACGATAGCATCCGATAATCGATCAAGGCGCTTCAAGAACAACAGGACACACTAGAGAGCGAGCTTAAAAAGGCTAAAAGATAATAGCTTAATAAGTCCGACTTATTAAAGCGAAGATAGAAGGCTAATAATCTTTCTAAGAGACTAGGAGATACCCGGAACCAGATCAAAGCACGAAAGGAGATCGCCTTATTTAACGACTATACCAGGAGAATCCATCTCCTTTAGGCATTAGAGCATAGTAATTAAGCAGCGTGGGCTGCAGATATATTTAAGTCGCTTCGGAAGCTTGATCCCAAGAACGTGAGTAATTAGGACTTAATGCTTCTTTAACTAACAAATACCTAGAAAATGCTCTCCGTTTGGTGTATATATCCTGAGCCTAACTTTATACCGATGTTTGAGACCTCTGGTTATTAGCAATGCTTTAATCCTGAAGACAGTCCCTCGGATGCAATAGAAACTATCAGGTTTCGTATGTATGATCAGCGAAACCGGGCAGTCGGTAAGATTGTGGCTTGCTATAGGTATTCCCTCGTCCGCATGTCTAACGTGGTCTAACGGTGTCCAGGCTATAGGGAAATGAGTTTCAGTTAGGAAATTCGTAATATTATAGTAGAATCCATGGAAAGTTCGAGTTATATTGAGTTCAAGGAGATTGACTTTTTCTCAAACCCTTTGGTATAGCAAAGCGTGGGAGAATGAACAAAGGCTTTATATAACTTAGGAGTTAAATAATAACATTGTCAATTAACGCAAGACCGACCTCAAATAGGCAGAGACCCGGATGCATACTACATATCAATCAATTTGTAAGAGGGTTACAAAAGAACAGACCCTTTCATTTTCGTGTTGAGATTGAGCACTCCCACGTGTATGCTTATCCCGCTAAACTCGCTTCCTGCAGGATCTGCTGCTCGTGCTTCTTTATTATATATCTTGCACGAATCATCCTCCGGCCAAACAGTCTTCCATAGAAACGATATATATATAGATTCGTTGAGGGTTGCATCGGTATTTGAGGGCGAGGGCGTGGATAGTCTAGTGCGGGGAGGAGAGGAATACGCTGAGTTGCAGATGAAGCTATACCGTTATGAACCAGTATGTAGTGTCGAGTGTGCTCAGCGCGAGCAGGCGATAGATACCCTTCTCTCGAAATTCGGCGATATAACCGAGCTAGAGCGTTGCTAATATAGGTGATGCTCTGCGCGAAATCCCATGGGGAGGCATAGGATTCTCTGGCTTTAACTATCTCAAAGAGCAACATGTTCCTTCCAATCTCTTTGCATATGCTGCAAGTCTTATTAGACCGATCCGTCGAGTTAATTAGTTATAGTCGATATAACCCTGTTATATCGTATTCTTTGTGGTAGTGCGATTTGAAAGAGTTCTATTGCTAGTGGCCACAGGTCTATAGTTTGGTTTCAAAGAAGCACATTATAGGAATAGTAATATTCTATGCGCTATCAGCTCTGCTAATTCCATCAGAGGTAGCACGGCTCCTTACTACTTCCGCACGCGATGAGAGATGAAGATAAGCTAGATTAGCGTAGCGGACGAAAGACAAAGGGAATAAAAGAGGTATGCTATGAGCTGGGGATTTAAGTACTGCAAGATCCGAAGCAGTGTGGGCCCCAAGGCGATGATCGTTGACTGTGTCCGGCTGGCCATGATCGTTAATGCGAGAGACGGTCGTTAGGTATAAGAAGTCTTTTCGAATCGAGGAGACGGACGGGTGGTTGTTTAAGGGGGGGCCGTTTGACCCTGAAAGACGGAGATTATTATTGCCTCTCCCCAGCTATACCTCCAACGCTGCGCAACGGGAAGTCCGGAGGAACTCGCCGGAATCCTCTGATATAGCCGGAGTTAGAAGATATATTAGCGCAGACGTTGCTAATACTACCCCGCTACCCGACGGATAGACCCCGGCCTAGGGTATAACGCGATATAAATAACTCGGTACGACGCTCGACCGTTAACTGCGCTATAGAGACCTTGCTATCCTAATATAAGTCGATATAAATGCTACTAATAAGAGCTATATCGCAGGAGGTTGAGCTTATGAGAAACCCTAGCTATATATAAGCCTAATAGAGAGCTTTAAGAATAACTACTAATAAGCTATAGCAACATATCACTAACTACGCTAGCTGCTATAGCTATATGGTTATAGAGAGGTGACTACTTAGCTATCTAGTAGCCTTCTATTATAGCATACTATCTATAGAAATTCATAATCTATATTAGGCTTGAACGGGCTAGCAGATCCGATAGTCTAGTATGCTAAAATCCAATATACCTTTCTATAGGAATAGGTATCTAAGGAGTGAGCTAACTAGAAAATTACATCTCTAACTCAAAGTAGAAGCTAAGGCACCCCTGCAGATAGGCGGAGATATAAGTACCTAGTTAACCTGATAATTCTAACAACTATCTCTCAACTTATTAGAAAAAGTAATTATAAACTAGCCTGAAAATATTGCAGAAGCCCCGCATATATACTATACTAGCCCCTCCTCCCCGTTCCCTTTATTACTAACTCCCGGGTAGGCAGTTAGTACTAGACTACCCTTTGGCTGCTATTGAGTCCTACTTACGCCTACGTTTATATAACCCCTGAGTCTCTTATGCTACCTCTTTAAATAAGATAGATTTCTATTGCTTTATAAGCCTGTTATTATCGATATGCGATCTTTAGCGCTTATAGCTGCTTTGCAGCCCTCGAGCAGAGATACTTAGAGCATGGATCGGTTTACCTATCTCTTTATCCTCTAATAATTCCTATTTAACTTCAGCTCGGTCGAATTTATCCGGTTTACCTATATATAAGACGGATTTCTATCGCTTCGTAGGTCTATTATTATTAATATGCGATCTTTAGCGCTTATAGCTGCTTTATAGCCCTCGAGCAGAGATACTTGGATTATAGATCGGTTCACCTATATCTTTATCCTCAGATAATTCCTATTTAACTCTAGCTCGGTTAAATTTATCCGAGTCTGAAAGCTTAGATAACTCGCCTGATGCTAGCGTTAGAAGGCCTAACCCCTCGTCTGAATCATCCGATTGCCCCGATTCTTCGCTTCTAGCTAGGTATAGCAGAAGCTTTGCTCCCCTATCCGAATTATCTTTACTATATAATTCGGATTCTTTATTATCTTCTTTCTTAACCGGATTCCCCTGAAGCTTATAACTTTTATTATTCATACTTTTAGCCCCTTTCTTGCGCAGCTTTCCTAAATATCCTTGCGCTAGCTTACCTAGTATATTTGCTATTCTCCTGAACTACTTATATTCGCTTCTATCAGATCTATCCGATTTATTTGCTAATACTTAGTTTACTATTATACTAAATCTATTACTTGAGCGGTTACGCTAGGTAGCTTCCTTCCTACGCTACCGAGCCTGAATAAGCTTTATCTTTATTATTTTGTTATAAATCTTATTAACTTCGTTCTTCTAAGTGGATAGATTCTAAACGAATCCGGGATAGGAAGCATGCTTTTTATATCAGGAAGCACTTATTAATTCGCTTTCGTTACTACTATCGCTTTCTAATTCTTCTAGCGTGTTAGATAAGATAGGTAACTTAATTAAGCGGTTATGCGGAGTTATAGTCTTTCTATGCTAATAGTAATTCGCTATCTCGCTTTTATTATTGCTACTATTAGCTTTTGATACTTTAGTCTGCTTTCTTTTCGGGTTTTTTATAAGCTTAGGCTCGGATTCCTATGCCCTTAGAGTCGGTTATAGCTAGATCCGGAATAGATTCGGGGGAAACTTAAGTTTAGTATCGGGTGGTTATTTATCCGAAGTTACTCGTAGCCTGAAGCATTATCTAGTGCGTTCAGAAGGATCTATAATCTTTATCTTCGAAGATGCTACTATTTTCGAAATAATTTCTTATATAATCGCATATTTAGCGATTCCCTTTCTAAACCTCCCTTTTATAATGGATAGATTACTAATAGATATAACCCGCGGCCTATAAACTCGATGAGCTACGACTTTGAGCATAATAAGAGATGCTCTATTACGTTTCTTAACGTCCTCTTTAGTATCTAAAGGTAGTCTCTTCCCGTTGAGAAACCTCTTATAAGCAGACCTATCGGTCGGTTTAACCATATCCCACCTTTCCTTCTCATATAATATTTACTCTCATGCGAATAGAGTCGATATAAGGGTTTTAGTTATACCGTCGAAGAATATAGTACTTTAGTAAGTTCTTCGATATATTCGTCGTTTTTTATATAATTCTCGATCTCCTGTATTATATATTTATCTTTCGTTAGGATATCGCCTCCTTTTCTTTCTTCCTAGACCTCTAAGGTATATTCTTTAGTATCTTCCTAGCTAGGCGCCTTATTTCTTAGCTTAAAATTTATTATTTTGAGACTTAAGAGCTGAGTGATATATAATACATTTTGTAATAGCATAGTAAGGGAGGGGGTTTTAGGCCTATTTAATATATAATATAAGTCCCTATAGTTAGAGATAAGGAACTAGATAAAAAAAAAACCGTTTATAGAAACGAATTAATATATTTTAAATTTTGAATTTCAATATTTGAACTTGCATTATAAATTGAGAAAATGACTATAGCCTCAATAAAATAAAGTTAGTGCTATTAAATCAAGTTGAGCAGGTTGATTTCAATAAATATCCTTAAAGCTAAGTCAACTGATATCAAAATGCATTTATAGTATTAAAAGTAACGTAGCCTATGCTATCTAGAATGCAAATGCTAATGCAGATAGCTATTTCAATTTATTTCTTCTATTTATAGGATAGCAGCATTCTCAGACCCTAGCCTTCTACTCGCTATATAAAGCGAAGGGCAGTCAAAGAAACGAAGTCGAGCAGCTATGCTTAGTATCTATTTTATCGCATAAGGAGAAGCGAAGGATAGGCGCTCGATTTCGCAAGCGCTATTAGATATTCGTTAAATTAGTATATAAGCTATATTAAGATTGCAATATAGACGTCTATATAGCTATTCGGAAAGGTAGTCGATTCTTTAGCTATTCATCTACTAACGATAACTCTTAGAGACCAAGCAATCGTCAAGTTATAAGTATCTAGAACCCAATATACTGCTAAAACTAACACCACCTTAGGGGGAGCTATACTCATCGCTAATAATGCTAAACCTATAAAGCTTTGAGAGCCCTAGCTAGATAGAGTAGAAAACGAGGTACTAAAGTACCCCTCTTAGTAGATTAGGCCTATAAATTCAAGTATCTATTATGCAACTACTTTAAGCGGAATTGCTTCCTTGAGGTGTAATAATGCTGCTATCTATTACTTCTAGTATCCCAGGACTATAAGCATCCTAATGCCTAGATCCGTCGTTAGGGCTAGGAAATTAATATGCAAGCTCCTGGAATCCTATATGAGCATATTGCTATTAGAAGTATAGGGTAGACTTATATTAGCTTGAGTCTTAATGCTTAGTATAGGTTATAAACGACCTTTAAGTATGTTTACCTATGCGTAAAGATATTAAAGCTCCTCTAATATCTTAGAGAGCAGACTAAGCTTAGCAAGGGATATCCCTCTATTAAAAGCTATAGAGGCGGGGTATATCCCGGTCTCAGAGTATGGGATGAAATATAATATGCCCTATGGGATACTACGGGGGTTATACGTGCTATAGTTCTCAGGGCGAAGCTCGGGGAGGTAATAGGCTAATATTAGGGGAAGAATGAAAAGTATCTGAAGCTATTATCTAATTATAGTTGATATCTGCGTGTGAAGAAAGCTTATGCACGTTAGAGGAAGAAGGGCTATATTATATATATTTAATTCAACTAGTTACTTCTCTAGTTATAGCTACTAATACTTTAGTACCTACCAAAATAAACCGCAGCAAACACAAAATAATAGAAAGATTTCAAATCCTATATATATATAATAGCAGCTAATTACTTAGATATCTGCACTGCATAGTGCTATTACGGTCTGTATTATAGTAATAGTGGATACCACGGCTATAACTGCTGCAGTTATGCCTAAGAAGGTTATACGATCTAGCGTAGTACTAGTAAAGAAAGTCTCTAGCGGATCTAATAGGGAGGTTATATCTAGCGGAGCGGGAGGTTAAACCCCTCCGGCGTTAGTTATTATCGTTGCTAATATTATCTAGGTGCTAATACCTGCCGCTAGATCTGCAGAGTCTATACTATTATTAGAAGGTTCGGTGGTTATAGGGCCTATAGAGGTAGTAGAAGATGTAGTAGTAGGAGATATAGTAGTAGGAGGCGTGGGAGGGGTAGTAGTAAGCGTGGTAGTAGGCGATATAGTAGTAGTACCTAGTGATATTATATCGCTACCTGCTAGCGTAGTCATCGTGAGAGCTTTGAAGTTAGTAGTAATACTTATGAGAAGAGTTATAACAGTCTCGATAAATATCTTAGAGGATCTAGTGATAGTTATAAGGGTAGTAGCTATAAGGACCGATTAAGAAATATAGCCTATATCGCCTTAGCTTTGCAATAGAAGAGAAGGATCCCCTCGTCCGCTAGTAATTATTACGCTTATGCAGGAAGGTGCCCCTCTAGTATATTGCCTATAGATATATTAGTGCCCTGCAGCTTTGAGGCGGAATCGAAATAGGAATACCAGGTGATATATATCACAGTCTTCCTACTAGCCTGGGGCTATAGTAGGGGTCGCTAAGACTGCGAGTGAAACAAGGAAAAGAGCACTATAAGCGTGAATAATAACAAATAGTATAATAGGTAATTATAGGTATATGGTGATATATTCTATAATAGCCGAGCCTTCTAAGCATATAGGCTAGAAGGCTCCTACTTAAAGGATGGGCGTTGAGCCTAACCGTAGTCACGTGGAATACTATATGATAGCTGACTATATTACTAAAAGGCGTATAATATATGCCCCCTTTTTAAAAAGCAATCGTCCCGATTGCTATTACTATCGATCTAGGATATATATGCTTAATATTCCCTTTTTTCCTCTTTGTATTTTAATCGCTAGAAATCACTATAGCGTTATTAATTAGTTATTACGCTAGTAGAGGAGTGCGTTAAACTTAGATATCTGCTAGCGCTTAGCGGTGCTATTATTACTAGCATCGCTTAGCGCGAGTTGCTTATCGCTAGTATACTAGAGATTCTCGATTATAGTATAGAGGTTTGCGATCTTAGCGCGGAGGCCTACGATCTCCTTAGTCTTAATTGCGTTAATAGCTATATGAATCTTATTAGCAACTGCCTGCTTAGACGCGCTATTATTCTTAAGTTTAGCGAGATACTCGCTAATAGCGTTAATATTAATAATATCTACGTTAGCTATATTAGTCTCTATGGTATCGAGGCGAGGAAGGATTTCCTATCGGATGCTATTAATAATAGTATTAATATTACCCTCAGCCTTATTAGCGAGGTCCTTAGCGTTTTTAGCGTCCTTGCGGGCTAACGGGTCCGTAGTAGTAATATTACTAATATTAATAAGCGGGGCGATAGAAAGGAGGTCGATATAGTTTATTATAATGAGGTTGCTAGCGATAATTCTATTAGTATAACTATAAGTATTGCAAAAGTATATAGCGAGGACCTGGGCGTAGCTAGGGAGAAGCTTGCTATAGGCGTTATTATTAATATATATATTATATACTCGCTTAAGGGTATCCTAGATATATCTAACGTAGAGGTTAGAAGACACGTTCTTAGAAGGCTCGATACTATCGAGGATTTTCTTAATCTCCTCGATGAGGATAGCATCGGGGTAGTATAAAAAGGCGTTATTAATGCGAGTCTTCGCCTCGTTAATCTGCTAGCGCCAGGCTATAGGGCTAGGGCAGCCCTTCTTAGGAGTCTTGCGAGGGGTAGTAGCTGCGGTTTTAGCTAGGGTGCTAGCGATAATATAGGCTAGCTCGGTAGCCTAGGTATTATTATTCTAAACGTTATTAGCATTATTATTAATAACCTCCTCATGTTAGGTCTTAGCATCCGTAGCGAAGAAGTTCTTCTTAGCTGCCTATTTGCTCTTCTTATAGTCCTTGCGGGACTTCTTCTTCTTAGCAGCAGACTTGCGAGTCTTAACTAGAGTGCTAAGGTTAATACTATAGTTACTAACTTAGTTATCGCTACCTTAGTTATTACTACCTTAGCGCGGGGAGACGGGGTTGAACACCTCGTTATTCTAGGGGTTAGCACCCTTATCTTAGCTGCTGCTATCGTCAGATAGGTGAGAAGACGGGACCTTATAGTTATTAGCAACTTCCTTGCCTTTAGAAGCTATTATTATAGTAGTATTAGTTAGGCTAGCGTTCTAGAGGCTATATTTAGCGGGTTAGGATAATATTATTGCTTATTATGAGAGGTCTATCGAGTAATAATTAGCATATAGGAGAGAAATAAATAAATAAAAAGTATAAGCATACCTAAATAAAAGTAGGCAGGTCTAGTAAATAGAAGGAAGGTATAGAAGGAAAAAAAAATTTTTATAATAGGGGTTAGTAAGGAAGGCATATAAAAGTTAGCACCTGCTGCTCCTTCCTTAAAATAGAAAGATCGAGGGAAGAGTAGTTAAATAGCAAAAAATAGCAATAATAAAGGGAAAATTTGCAATCCTGATATTAAGTTAGGGTATATATATTCGTCTTGTTAAAAGGATAGGAAGACTGATTAGTTATGCACGAGGTGCGCGCCTTCTTGCAGCTCTTTTAGTATCCTAGTCGAGGGGGAATTTAGCGTTATACTCGTTAATAATATCGTTTACGTTAGGTAATAGGGAGTCTCTTTGTTCCTAGGTATCGTCTTTTGCTATAAAGCCCCTCTATTGGATGAGGTATTTAATAGTGGGTTTATAACTCCTCTATAAGACTCTTCGTTTAATAATATAGTTAAGTTCCTACTCCTTACTACTATTAACCTCAATAGGCTTTAGCAGCGGAGTCTCGCGGTTAAACGGGTCTTCTCCCTGGGCTAGCTTATATAGCTAGGCTATAGAGAGGATTAGGTGAACCCGCTAGTGTTTAGGAATATCCACCTCATAGGCGAGAGGACTGACGACACGCTTAATTCAGAAGGGTCCTATCTATCTAGAGGTCTATTTGCTATTATATTATCCTAGTAGGTAGAATCCTTTGCTAAGTCGTATCTAGACTTTATCCCCTTTATTAAAAGTCACGTTAGTATAGCGGTTATTATATCTCTCCTTATGCGAGGCGTTCGCTATATTAATAAGTAGTAGTGCCTCCTTCTAATATATCTCCTTGAGGATAGTGAGGCTCTTAGTCGGGGCGCTTATTTATGCGACTATATTGAGAATACTTTATAGCTTAAATCTAAGTATAACTTCGTTTAGCGATTATCCGATCGTAGTAGATAGGGAGTTATTAAGATTATACTATAGGGCAGGTAGTACCTCGGTCTATGGGATATTAGGGGATTTAGATATATAGAACCGTATTGCGATCTTAGTAGTCTAGTTTATTCTTTTACTCTGCCCGTCCGTCTAGGGGTAGTATGCTATTAAGAGGAGGAGCTTAACGTTAAGGGCGTTGAATATCGCATGCTATACTATAGAGATAAACTTAGGATCCTAGTTACTAATAATATAACGTGGAATTCCCTAGTCTAAGAGGAAAAAAGCGCGGAGTAGGACTATTGCTTATTCTTTTGCTCTATAGGTTGAATATCCTGCGAGAAGGATTATCTTTTTTAAGAATTTATATATTACTATCGCTAACGTATCTAACTCTAGGAAACCTAGTAGGGCGTAGGGACTTCCGTGGGATAGTACCTTAGGTATATTAGTAACGAAGTCTATAGTGATAGTATTATAAGGGATATCTATAACGGGAATAGGTTATAGCTATCCTAGTGGCCTTTAGCGGTCGACTTGGTTCTCTTTATACTAGTTGTAGTAGGCGATATATCGTTATATGAGCGACTTCTTATTATGAAACTGAAAAGTCGATATTTCTGCTATTATATAGTCTGCGCTGAAGTAGTGTTTTTCGTCGTGACTAAGGCGAAGAATTATAGGTACTAACTTATGCAGAATATAGAGTCTCTAAGTGCTATCTATAGCTATATAAAGGATAAGCCCTTCTAGCAATAGACTCTAAGGAGTCGTTTAATAGCGTTTTGGGGCTCTTCCGGCGGCTCTAGTGCTATTTTCCTTAGTAGCAGCGTCGAACAGTAACTACTACTTGCCTAGTTCCTTCTGCTAGGATCGGAGTTATTTGAGAATTTTGCTATACTTCGTGTTATTAATATAGTTATCTATAATCTTAGCGATGAAGTCCTCTGAAATGCTCATAGTTATCTCCCCTATTGCTCCGTAGGCTTATGACTTCTCAGCTAATTAGTTGACTATATCTATGAATCCTGTATTATTATCGTCGTTGCTATAGGTTATTTCCGCGAGGATATTGCTATCCTTAAACCTATTAGCTTATCCTGAGGCTATAAGCAACGGCAGGTGCGAGAGGGCGTCGGGGATGATGTTAAGCTTCCCTAGTATATAGGTGACGTTGAGGTTGAATTGCAATAGGTAGTTCGCAGCGCTCGCGAGCTATAGGTTAGCCTTATTAAGGTCTATAGTCTATAGCGAGGTATATATAAGAATTCCCTTCGTAGCTGCGTAATCCGTGAGAATCTATATAGGGTGCTTATTTGATTGCACGAGCTTGCAGAGCTTCTTTATAGCTTATACTACTACTACTACCTCCGCCTCTATAGCGAAGTATCGCTTTTCTAAGGGCGATATAACCTTAGATAGAAAAAGCACTAGTCGGACGTGGATTTATGCGATATCTTTGCTAGGTATATTAGTACTATTCTATGGGATGCCTAGCTAGAATACTATAAGCCTAAAGCCGCCTTTATAGGCGTTAACCTTGAAAAATATAGGCTTATTCGGGTTATAGTAGTATCTCACGACCTAGTTATAGAGATTCTTCTAGAGGGCGTTCTATGCCTCTTGCTTGCTTAGCGTTAGCTCGAATAATACCTTTTGGACCCTCTTTATTCGAATTGCTTTTAATAGACTATTAGGAAGCATATTCTTATTGCGGAGTTTCATAGTAAGATAGGTCTTTCTATCCTATAGCAGCGTTATAATAATATTATACTAGGGTATATCGCGTTATAGCTATCTAGCTATTCCGAGGTATCTCTCGATATTATAGAGAGTTTTCAGGAAGCGGAGGTTCTTAAAAGCTACGATCCTATCCTCTATTTGTTTAATACTTTTAGTATTCACGGTATAGCTAAGGAGTCTTACTTTAGGAAACCCTGCAAAGGACTTCTTAGGTCTAATATGAAGGCGGTTATTCTTAAAGAGCTTGAGAATAATATCGATATACTAGAGATAGTCCTTATTACTATTACTAAAAATAATAATATCGTTGATATATACTCGAGCAAAGTGCTAGTAGTCGTGCAGGAGGCGGTCTATAAAACGCTAGGCATAAGCTAGCGAGTTCTTAAATCCTATGAGGATAACATTAGAAACCTCGATGCTGCGGGGACTTATTACTGCTATCCTATTATAGTATCTCGAGTAGATTAGCAGTTAGTAGAAGAACCTAGTAGCGTTAAATATCGTTATATATTTCTTCTCTCTAAGGGTATCTATTATATCGTCTTAGTCGGGAAGCGGGTATACGTCTAGGATAGTGATTTGATTGAGAGGGCGAAGGTTAACGACGACCCTGCCTTTTTTCATACTATTAACTACCCGCTATATAACGAAGAGCGGATAGATGACTAGGATTAGCCTATCACCCTATACTATCTTGCTATTAGTATATATCTTGCTATAGATATTCTTAATAACTTCGAGGTCTTTAGCGCTAAGGGGGTAAGGCTTTACTATAGCCTTCTGGTTTTACTACCCTTTAACGAGCTTAATATATATATATTAGTCGTCTAGCATAGGTACGATCCCCTTATTATAATAGATATCTCAGTTATAAAGGATTTCCTTAAGTCTACTAGCGAAAACTATATCCTAATTATAGATCTCAACTCTATCCTTGCTATATATAACTAGGATATCTTTTAGCTTAGATATTCTATAAGATAGAATATTATCCGCTTAATGAGGTAATCCTAGGCTAGATTTAGTAAGCGGGGTTATAAACCACGTACTAGCTGCTATATTACTCGTAGCCCTATTGAATTTAGATTATAAGAACTAGCGCGAGTTTAATTCTCCTCCTATAAGGGTAATAATATCTATATAGTTAATAAGGTTAGTAGTCTCTTCTGCTTCTATTAGGATAATATAGCCTAGCTACTATCCTCTTAGGATTATTATTAGCCTATCTGTTATATTTTATATAAGGATAAGCTTAGGGTTATCTACTATAACTATTATATTAACTACGCCTATATAACTAGATTAAAACTACTAAGTATTAGAGCCTTGCTAGCTTAACTTAGGGAGGTTAATAAAGCTAGTAATAACGAATGCGTTACTCTGCAGGGGAATAACTATAGTATAGGCGTTATTAACTCATCTAGTTACTAAATGCTATCTCCTGAACTAAATTAGATACTATATTCTATATATTAAGCAGAACTTAACTATACCCTTATTAAAGTCTATAACTAGCTTATAATCTTTATAGAACGGTGTTCTTAGTAGAAGATTCGCTCTAAAGGTATTTATAACTCTAGCTATAATAATAATATAGCTATAGATCTCTACGTTGCTAATAGTACCTAGGATATAGAAGTTAAATATAACCTGCTCTATTACCTAAAAGGTTAAGTCTATTGCATTTATCTTCTATAGTTCTATTATTTGAAACGTAGGATTTCGCATAAAGCGTAGCACCTAGTTTCTATTAACTAGAGTTATTAAGGCGCTTATATTAATATAGACTTCCTCTAGGCTAGCTATATTATTGCTTTTTATATTAAGGCGGAGATATATCTATTTAGCTAGTATTATTCGTTTTACTAGTTTTACCTAGGCGTTAATAATTTAGTTTTTCTTAAGTAATACCTATGCGTTATTCGCTAGGGGAATTATAATAAGACCTGCGAAATTTATTATATTATTAACGTAGTATATAGCAGAGTCTAGAACTAAAGTAGTTAGGGAGATCGCTAGCAGGCTTCTCGCTATAACTACGATATCTATTATCTAGCCTGCTATTTCCTCTTTGCGTAGTTGCTCTAATAGGGCAGCTGAATCATAGGGGACTTTATATATATCTAGTAGGATATAGCTGCTATTAACGAGGTCGTTGATATTATAGTTATTATTATAATCTTCCTATATATAATAGGCGTCTAAGTCCGTCTAGCCTGGTCTATTATATTTTATATAATATTAAAAACCCGGGTTTCTCTATAGCTAGTTCTATAGGTAGCGATCTTTCTAGTTTTAATAGTTATTAGAGCGCTAGAAGCGTTACTAAGGTTAATAACGTTATTAGGGTTGCAGATTATTATAATTATCCTATTAGAAGTCTTAGTTATTCCATTATCCCTTATTACTATTCTATATTATATTATCGGATTCTTCTAATATATAATTAATACTAATTAGCACCTAGAGTCTATACTAAACTGCCTTACGTTTTTTCTCAGCTATATTAAGGTAATCCTCGAGAGTATTACTAGTAGTTAGTTTATCTAGGAATCGCTAAAGCTCTAGGTTAATTATATTATAGAAGATTATTAATAGCTAGCTAACTATAGATATTAGTCCTATCTACGCTCTACTATATTTAAAATAGTTTTAAGTAAAGTTATAAATATCTCTATCTCCCTTAAGGTCTTCTATAGTAAACCTATATATAGCGATCTATTAGATAGACTCCTATTAGGTTAGTATAAAACGTCTCCTAATAGTATTACATAGGGCGTAATATCCTACGTAGAGGTAGTTCTATTATTTAATTAGCCCGAGTTAGTATTCCTACTAGCTAAGTACTTTCCCTCGTAGTAGAGAGCTCTAATTCTATATAATCTCTAAAGCTATAGCTAGGCTAGTAGTTTTAGTATCTAGGCTAGAGATCTATAGATCTATCTCCTTATAGTATAGAATATCCTAGTTATAAAAGACGGGCTCTATGCTATACTTCTTATTAGCATTTAGCTAAAAAATACTATATTATTAGGCAAATCTACCTTCCTATCGAGTTCCTGCAGGCTATAGCACCCTAATATTAGCCTCGAGCTAGCTAAATACTTAAAGGAATAAAGCCTCGAGACCCTAGGACGGCAGCTCTAGGTAGGGCTCCTAGGATAATAGTAATAATATTAGTAGTAGCGCTGAATTCTACTGAGGTAGCTAGGTCCTCCCTACTAATATATCCTACTTCAGCAGACCCGTAGTAGTATTATAAAGAATTTATAGTATTTTATAGATTTTTCGCTCTAGCGGTCCTATAATAGTATCTTCTAGCGCTATAACTTATAGTTCGGGGTTTTTTCTACTCCTATTATAAATATCGTTTGCTATAGCTCTTGCCTTAATAGGAGGTCCTAGGGGTTCGACGTCTAACTAGCTAGACTAGATAGGAGTTGCAACTCTTTCATCTCTCGGGGGCAGAAGGGTGATTCTCTCGCTAGCTCTATGAAGGCTTTCTTCTCTAGATAGGGGCATGAAAAGTACTACTATTGCTAGAGTATCCCTTATAGCTATAATTATATAAATAACGCTAATTAATATAGTTATATAGTTATTAGGCTCGAGTATCTAGTAATAGCATAGATTAGCTTTCGCCTTCTAGCCTATATCGATAATATCTATATAGGGTATATAGTTATTATCCTATTCGAGAGAGGCGAGGTTCGCTATCTAGTTGTGAAATTATTCGCTAAGGCTAAGGGTAAAGTTATAGTCCTTATAAGCCTGCTAGAAACCATAGAGCTTATAAGCCTCGTTATAGTATCTAATTCTAGCTATATCTCCTGCGTTATAATATTCCTCCGTGAGAGAGGGATTATTATACTAATTTAATATTAAACTCGAATAGTTAGCTATATAAGTTAATAGTTAAGACCTCTATCTCTTTGACTTCTTTAACTTCTTTCCTTTTAGTATATAAATACTTATAGGAGGGGTTTTTAAGGTCGAGTCCGAGTCCTCTACCTCGTTGCGAATTTTCGCGGTATAAGGGAGGTCTTAGATAAGGAAAAAAGAATAGGTCGGGTTATATTACTAGATATTATAGTCTTCCTACTAGCCTAGGGCTATAGTAGGGGTCGCTAAGACTGCGAGTGAAATAAGGAAAAGAGCACTGCAAGCGTAAATAATAACAAATAGTATAATAGGCAATTATAGGTATATAGTGATATATTCTATAATAGCCGAGCCTTCTAAGCATATAGGCTAGAAGGCTCCTACTTAAAGGATGGGCGTTGAGCCCAACCGTGGTCACGTGGAATACCACGTGATAGCCGACTATATCACCAAAAGGCGTGTGACAATATAGGCTTCGCTGTTAGGAGCACTAATATCTATCTAGAAACTATGGATCTTACGGCTAGAATACTTTAAATCGAATAAGTAACTTATTAGCAAGAAGTTAGCATTAGCAAAGAAGATAGTGGCTTCGTATCTCTAATTAAATAGGTTATCGATTCTATTATAAATAAGTAGGAACGAACTAGAGGGGTATCGTGCTAGGGGAGGCGTGCTATGCAATATAGATAGAAGGTAACTAATATAGCTAATATATTAGAGGTGCTAGCTTCGAGAGCAACGGAGGGGTTAGATATGCAGAAGAGGGGCAAATAGTATAACGCTAGGGTATTAGGAACTAACACGCTGAGCGATAGTGCGAGAGACTTTAAGATCTGCATAGCGGGCTTATTAGGGGGGAGGGGTTTATGCTGCTATTAGCTGAACGTATAGTATCCACAGGCTATATATCATATCTATAGCAAATATATTTCGGAAACTAATTCCAAGATCTAGGAATAAGGATAAAAAAGGCCTGCCTATATAGGACTAAGTATATAATAAGCGCTCGCTAATTCAGCCCTAGGGCTAAATAATAAGATCTTAAATAATACCCGAGCTATAAGACGAGTTTCTAGATAATACTAAACTTATGTAGTTCGCCCTGAGAATAACTAAGCTACTCTTCCTCACTCTCTTATATATGCAATCTTCTCTTTCTTAATAGAAAATATAAAAGCATCTCTTTAAGACTAGCAGAGGTACTTCGAGTAGAAGGAAACCCCGGACTTCATCCCTACTAGGTTTGCTGAAATATAGTTCCCTCCTAAGGACCTAATACTATTTAGTACTAACCCCTTTAGTCTAGAAGGCATCCCGGAGCTATTAGAAGATGCTCTAGTGCTTAACTTAGAGCTCGATGCCCCTAGCATCCCTGTAAATAATATCTACCTGCCTTAACTCAGAAATCGCTTTAATATAGGCAGGGGAAATATTAATAACGATGAAATTCTGAGGTGATAATATTCAAATAACCTGGAATACGTGCGCTAATAAGAATATAGGCGCCTAGATAATATCTCCGCCCGCTTAGCGCAGCTAGAAAGCACTATAACTAAGATAGCTAACGACCTAGAGGGGTTATATATACAGCGCGGGGTGTACTGCAAAACCTAGTTAATTATAGCAGCCTGCAGGATGCACTAGGTTAAAATTGAATTCTTTCTACATTAGGTTAATAAGCCTATACCTAAGGGGAGGCTTTTTAAGGGTTCTAATTAGCTAATAATTACTAAGCGAGGCACTTATATAAGTCTAGAGTGAAAAGGGTAAGTACAGGCAGGGTAGGATAGTTATATATAAGGCAGTTATAGCCAGGGCAGTTATAGCCAGGGCAGTTGCAGCCAGGGCAGTTACAGCCAGGGCAGTTGCAGCCAGGGCAGTTGCAGCCAGGGCAGTTAAGGCAGTTAGGGCAGTTAGGTGCAGGGCAGTTATAGCTAGGGCAGGGCAGTTAGGGCAGTTACGCGCAGGGCAGTTAAGGCAGTTAGGGCAGTTAAGGCAGTTAGGGCAGTTAAGGCAGTTAGGGCAGTTAGGTGCAGAGCAGTTATAGCTAGGGCAGGGCAGTTAGGGCAGTTACGCGCAGGGCAGTTAAGGCAGTTAGGGCAGTCAAGGCAGTTAGGGCAGTTAAGGCAGTTAGGGCAGTTAGGTGCAGGGTAGTTGTAGCTAGGGCAGGGCAGTTAGGGCAGTTATGCGCAGGGCAGTTAAGGCAGTTAGGGCAGTTAGGGCAGTTAAGGCAGTTAGGGCAGTTAAGGCAGTTAGGGCAGTTAAGGCAGTTAGGGCAGTTAGGGCAGTTAGGGCAGTTAGGGCAGTTAGGGCAGTTAGGGCAGTTAGGGCA